>CAJVPQ010000664.1:0-24567 GCA_910591825.1 Funneliformis caledonium
AAATTTATATTGTATTATAATAAATAAATTTTAATATGATTGGTTAGGACTTAAGTCTTTATTAGTCTAAAAAATAGAACCTAATAATCTATGGACTTAGTCTAAGAACTAAGTCTTTAGGTCCAGGATCTAAGACTTTACCAACCCTAGGCAATTAGGCCTATTATGTTATATTATAGTTTAGAGGAAACTAGGCCTATCACATTATATTACAGTTTAGAGGCAATTAGGCTTACCATGTTACATTACAGTTTAGAGGCAACCGGTCTATTATATTACATTCTAGTTTTAGTATTTCGTTTCTTTTCTTTTCTTTAATTTCTATTATTTTACTTGTGAATAAACACATTATTTTATAATTATAAATTATTGATAATCTGTTAAATTACTGCTCGTTATAATAACATAAATACTTTAGATAATTAGTCTAAAATAAAACTCGTTAACTATTGAAAGATTACTGTTCAATTAAAAAGAATAAACTGCTTGAATACCCTGTCTAACAGTTATAGTTCGCAAGAATTATACGTTAACAATACTGCTTTACAATAAATTATCAGATTTTATAAATTTACTTAGCAATATATAGTAAAATTAAAGAATTTCAGATTGCATAAAAGTTTATGAATTTTTAATAATTTCACTCTAAATTTTTTTTTATTTAATACAATTAATTATAATTTTAAAAATATAATTCAAAAATATTCTATTTATAAAATACTGAAAAATACTCATTTGTAAAGTAATAAACAATACAATTTTATATATAAAAATGCAAAAAACATATAAAAAAATTGTTACTTATACTTCAATATGAGAAAATTTTTTCATGTTCTAAAAAATTTCTTTTTTCATTTTAATATCTAAAAACTATATTGATCAGCTATCAAATAAAAAAAAATCAGATGACTTTTATTGAAACTTGTAAACTTTTATATAACCTAAAAATCTTCAATTTTACTATATATTACTAAGTAAAATTTATAAAATCTGGTAATTTATTGTAAGGCAGTGTCATAGGAAGAAGTTCATGTGATTAGACAATCGATTTCAATTGAATTTATACAGTTTAAAGTACTTTTTAGAAAATAAGGTTTTACATAATTAAAAAATTTTTTTTTTACAAATAGCTTCATTAGAACGTTAAAATGTTATTTTCAAAATTAATTTCTAATAATCTCTAATTTAAGGAGTGTTTACTTAGTAATAAAGTTATGGTTAGAACAAAGAAACTCAAAGAATTGTGCATTATGAAAATTTGCAAAAAAATGGCAGTAACATAGTGAACTGTTACTGAAATGGTGATATCTCATGAAAAGGCCAGTGAGACACTTTCTGAGTATGTTAAAGAAAATGATATTATATGCTTAAATTGTTATAATGCAATTGTTATTAACAAATCTTTTGAATTTAAATAACATATATTAGAATGATATCATAATGAGCTAGAAATTTCTAACAATGATATTTTGTTTTTTTTCACAGGCTATAGAAATAATTACAAAGATTCTCTATGAAAAGGAATGTAAATTATTATCACTAATTTGAGAATTCATAAGCTTATGGAATTAGGAGACAGATGATTGAAACATTTTTTGATGAACTATATATATCAACCAATCCGTCAACAAAAAACAAGAATACAATGAAAAAAGTATCAAAGCAATTAGTATTTTTATGTTATTATCTTTGTAGCATTAGAAATAAATTTATTAATAATATAAAAAGAGATCTTGGAATGTATTTAAATTCAACAGAAATACTTAATTCAACAATTGATACTCTGGTGATACTAGGTTTATCGATAACATCTCATACTATTTCTTATTATAAGAATGCTGTGTCTAAAAACATCCAATGACTGTAGAATTGAGGCTTTTAGAAAATGCGAATAATGTTATGATTTTAAATATTGACGATTATCATAACATCTATACTAAAAGAATATTTAACACAGTTACAACATTAACTGCAGTACATCTCGCTATTGTTTTATTTAATCTGATAGAAAATGAGCTAGCAATACCAAAGTGAGATATTCATAATCCTGCATTGGTTGATGCTTTATTAATCAAAACTGGTATTGATAACTATTTGATGTCACTATATTCATTCTCTCATAACTAGCGTTGAGGATTCCATTCTGTGGATAACAAAATAAAACTTGAAGAACTAATGGCCTATAGTTATAATATTCGTTTAAAAGAAAAGAGAAATGCTTGATTAATAAAAGATGTAGTGCTTGCAGACTTTTTGAAAAATGATTTTTATTCAGTACAATCTTACATTAATGCTACTAATGCAGTCACTTCTATCCCTACAATTGATAGGTATATTAAAGCAGGCAATGTTATTCTGATCGTAGCTGATTGGCCTGATCAAATTTATATGAGAACAGCTATATCCTGATATCTTGTTTATGGCAGTTCTTCTGAAATTACAGATGAGATTTTATCTTACCTTCTGATGATAGATCCTTTGCATGTTTTCTTAAATAGCTGTAAGTTAGTCTTTCTCAAATACCAACTATTTTTTTCTGTAATGTACAAATATATATTTGGCGAATGAAAACTACTTGCTCAGAAGCTGAAGCCATAATGTATAAACTTATTATTAGAACTTTCATATAGTACATGCAGGAAATTGCACTAATAGTTAAAGTAAAATTTGATCATGTATGTAAAGATATAGAATATATTACACTCAAGGATCTATTAGACAATATAATTCTTCTAATTCTTGATATTTATACTTTATTTTTTCATACTGGCAATTTTAACTCTTATATTAAATCATATTTTCAGATTTGGACTATTTTTCTTAAATTTAATTGTAAAAACTATACTAACTTTAATGTTTTTATCAGATATTTTTTACTGGCAATCGAAAGATCACTCAATTTTGAAAATAATGAAAACAGAATTACCAAAATTCTCTGATTTTTCCGTTGAAATCTTTCACAGTCTTTTGCAACGTAATATAGAAAAATATTTTACAGAAAGTTAAATAATAAAGGAAGTATGGTACATTAATTATTTATGATTGAATGATGATAGATTCAAAGAAAATTTTGTTTACACTTCAATTTGGGCAGTATATTAGTATTCTTTACAGGATATTACAACATTAACACAAAAAACTGCATGCTTTCTTTTAAAATTTTTCAGATATTTATACTTGTAAAAATTATGAAAAAATGCAATTTTTAATTTTATTATAGGTTACTATGAAAGGCTCATCAAAAAAAAGAAAAACTAATGCTAAAATCAGTTTTTTATTTCAATAATAAAGATGAAGAATGCACAGCTTTGTCATTTATCTTTAAGATATAATTTTTCTAATAAGCTTAACTTGTTTGGTTGTGATTCTTCTAATTGTCTTATTACTAATATTACATTTAATAAAGAAACAGGTCAGATACTATCATGTAGTCATACATATCATAATATATGCTTTAGCCTAAACGGATTCAAGTGCTTGCATTGCTTAAATTATATAAAGTCCGATATTAATGAACATATACAATCACTTTTGGATCATTTATGACAATCTAATTCAATTAATGAAATTGAGAATGAAGAACCTAACTTTATTTCTGAAGAAGATCACAATAATAAAGAATCTGTTGATGGTATCTCAGCTTCCTGAAACATTGCAATACTATAGTTTATTCAACAATGATTAAAATTATTATGTAAATATATAGTAATTATAAGTTATTTAAATATATATATTAAATATGATATATATGAATTTAAAATACAATTTTAATAAATTTTTGAAATAATATAAATAATATATAATAAATAAAATTTATGCTTTTATTTTATTTAAATTTTATTTAAATTTACATTTAATTTAATTGGTTAAATTGATATTTAAATTAATTGGTCAGTTATTGTTTCTTTTGAGTCGTCAAATTAGCCAATCACATGAATTTCTTCCTATGAAGGGCAGTGTATTAAGTATAAGGTTTTATTTAAGTAAAATATATATATAATATATTATATTGAAATTTCATAAAAATTATATTATAAAACTTAATGTTTTTATAAAATTTTTATATAAAAAATTTTTATTGAATATATTTATTTACAGAATATCACTTTATTTTGCAAAATTAACATTACTATTTTTTTATGATTTACTTATTAGTTGCTTTGTTTTACCATATAATATTATTAATCCTATTTGCTTTTATAATTTACTTACTAGTTGTTTTACTTTACTTTACAATATTTTATCTTATTTACTTTTATATTTACTTACCAATTGCTTTACTTTACTTTGTAAATTTAATATCTCTATGATTTAATTACTAGTTATTTTATTTAGCTCTACAATATTGATATTTTTATTTATTTTCATGATTTATTTATTAATTACTCTATTTAATTTTACAATATTAATATTTTTATTGCTTTTATAAAATTAGAACTTTTGATATTTAAAATGATAATTAAAATATGTGAAAATTTTTTTTTATATTATAAAATTAGAAAATATTCTTAATATTCAAAAATACTTTTTAGAATTTTAAAACATAATATTCTTATTTTATATTAAAAAGGTAATAAACTTTTATATTATATAATAATTAATATTGAATATATTTTAAAACATATTATGCTTATTTTATTTTAAATGCCTATTTTTTATTTTTGTATTTTTTATTTTTTTTAAATAATATTATAAATTCATATTTTTCAAAAACTTGTTAAATAATTTTTAATTTTACTATATTATTAATATTTATAAATATAATAATATAAAGAAATTATTATATATTTTACTATAAAAAGAAGTTATTATTTTTATTATTATTTTTAAAATTATTATTGAATAGTTATAAAAGATATAGTAATTATAATTATTATTAAATATAAATAATACAACTTATTTTAAATAAATATTAAGATATTTTATTTTTTTACTTATTTAATTGATTATCATAATTTTTATTATAATATATTATTATAAAGATTTAAAAACAAATATTTTATTTATAATTTCAGTTAATTGATCTTATACTGTCTTTATTATTATAATATTTAAATTATATATTAAAGTTTAAGATTGCATTCAATTTTCAGATTATTTATTTATTTAATGTTTTATTACTTTTATTTTTGGTAAAATTAATTTAATATTATTTAACAAATAATAATATCTATTTTTAATATATTTATAAATATTTGTTTTATTTTAAATAGAATATAATATATTTATAATATTGTTTACTATATATAAATATATTAAAATTATATTAAAGTAATAATTTAATAAATAATAATCTTAATAAAAGAATTAGCTATTTATTTATTTTTTTTTTTTTAAGAGATAATCATAAATCGTTAATTATTTGATTATTATCAATTAATACGATTTGTTATTTTTTAAAAGTTTATAATTATTTTAACCTTTTGACTTTTTATCTTTATTGATTTTAGAAAAACCTTTTAATTTACAATAATAATAAAATTATACACATTAAAATTATTAAGGGAGACTTAAGATAAAAGGTTAGATCAAAGATATTTGTATATTACCGCTATTACCACCACCTATATATAATCCAAAATGTGTGACGTCTTTAATAAACACACTGTAATAATAATAAATTGAAAAGATTTGTTTAGCTTCCATGTCTCGTTCCGATTTGATACAAAACTTTCTTTTTTAGTTTCTTTTTTTTCTTGTTTACTTCTTTTGTACTTTCACTATATGAGGAATCATCTTCACTATCATTTTCATTTTGATTATTGTCAGATACTGTAGATGCAAATGCTCCACCTTGTCCCCATGCATTTTTTTCTTGCCCATCATTTTTGGATCTAGAAGATCTTGGAGTCGACGTTAAGTTAGGAAATCCACTATTTTCAGCTTGAGTAGGTTTACCTTTAACAAAAGCCGTAGTACATGAAGAAGTAGATCCATTAGGTGAAGGTGATTGAACAAATTGCGGTTCAGATCCATTATTATTATTAGCAGAATTATTAGCAGAATTACTAGAAGCGGTTGTGAGTGAAGGAAATGCTGAATTCTTTCTTTCCTTGTTTTTTGATTCAGCAATAGCAGCTATTTGATCCCAGACAGGAGTGCCACTATTTGTTTTTTTACCACGAAATCGGGTAGTTGAAGATTTAATAACTAATACACGAGGCGACGGTTTATTCGAAGAGGGTGAAGAGGGTGATCTCGAATTACTAATCACACCAGGTGTGGGTGAGGATACCGGTTCTAAAGCGGGGAATTCAGAAGTTCGCTGCAATATAAAATAGTAAAGTTAATGTAAATGTAATCGTAATTTAACAATTGAAAATTTATGTAACTCACAAATGCTTACCTTAGCTTTATGATCTTGCAATGCTCTCAACAATTCAGTCCTCTTTTTCTCCTCTTCTATTATTTCTACCAAACCATTCACAACTTTACCAACAGTACCTGTATTTTTATTAAACAAAGGCAACAAAAATTCTATATACGAAGATGCATCAAAAGTTGAATTATTGTATGCTGCAGTCAATGATTTAAATTCATCCATCTTAGCAGGATTATTGGATAGGAACGTATTAACACGTTGATAAAAACCAACATCACGACTAAAAAAAAAAAAATAATAATTAAACAATTAGGAACCTGCCCAAAGTAATACTTTGATGAAAAGGAAAAGAAGAAATACCTCAAAGGTTCCGAATCAATAACACTAGAGAAAGCCTTTAACCTGGTATTACTACTAATACTACTTGTTGATGCCGAAGTTGAAGTTGATTGATTCGCGGAAGGTAAAGGAGGAAAGGCAGGAGCTTTTCCTTTATTAGTAATATTGGATTCGGATAATGGTGCTTGAGGGGAGTTAGGGAAGAATAAACTCCTATTACTACTACTACTACTACTACTACTAACACCCGGATATAGCGGAGGTGTAGGTGTAGGTGTAGGTGATAATTTCGTAGGCGTAGATTTATTACTAGGCTTTTTCTTATTAGCTTTTATTTTGGCAGCATAATTTATATTTGTACCTGAGCCATTATTAGTAGCAACCCTCATTGAAGCGTTCAAAGCAGGGAAGTCTTCTTCCCGTGGTGTAGAGAGCATATTACGTATTTCTAATTCATTTTCTGATGGTAATTCATTCTCTGGTCCAGTCACTTCGTCAGGAGACAAAACACCAAAACCTGGTGGTGGTCTCACTGCTCTTGCATTAAAGTTCATTTCATTGGCATTGCTAGAAGTGGTATCTAAATTAAGATTCTGCGTTTGACGTGCAGTTTCATCAATGTCGGCACTTATAAAAGTGCCACCACCGTCGCCACCACCACCACCACCACCACCACCACCACCAGCAATCCGTCTATCCGACTAAATATTTAAAAAATATTTAAAAATTTAGACACTTTGACTAATTTCAAATAAAATATTTAACCCAAAAAAAGTACAAAATTTAATAATATTTTTTAAAATTTTTTTTTTTGCACTTGATTATCTCGTGTTAAAATGATGGGGTGACTTGTTCTGATATTCTTACCTGTCTTTCACGACTTCTCCGACGTCTCCTCTCGCGTGAATCTGTATAGTTAATGTCAATCGCAATTGTCCTTGCCTCACGTCTAGCTCTTTGTCCACTGAAATTAGACTCATGAACTTCAACCTGTTTGAACATTCATGATATTTATTTAAAATATAATTCGCTACATTCCTTTCTTTAAAAAGAAAAATAAAGTTAAACTTACATCATGAGCTTTGAAGTCAATTTCTGATTCAAACACGACAAATTTTTTCTCCAAGCATTTTTGGTTTGGACAAAGATAGTGTTCCATATTGAAATGATTTTCCTAAATATTAAAAAGGAAAGGAATTATGTATAAAATAAAATTAATAAAATAAAATGATTATTTATTATACATACCAATGAATTATAATCAACATAATAAATATGTCTTATACCATTTTTAACACAAATAAAACATTGTTCATGAGAATGACGACAATGATCGTAGAGTTCGTCATCGCCATAAAAGAGTGTTTCACAAAATTGACATTCAGGATGTCCACTGAAACCCGTTTCTTCATCACCATCACGACAATGCTTATCAAGTTCATTGGAGGTGAAAAGAGTATGTTCATGTGCGAAGATTTTTTTATTATGAGTACAAATATCACTAATAATTAAGAATTTATATTTAATGATAGTTCAACTTGAAACACTTTCTAATACATCTTACCATAACTTTAAACGATGATCTTTTCTAACGTGTCGCCTCAATTCTCCCCATCCATCACAAGACATTTCACAATCTTTATCTGGACAATTAAATTTCAGAATGAGCATTATATCATCAAACATTTCTTGATCCTCACAATAAATATTTAATCTTTTGTCAAAGAAGGGAATATCTTCATCCTGGAATTCTTGGAATTTTTTATCGGGATTTCGGGTAAATATAACCTTAATTCGTTCTGTCTGGATATATTAGGATCAAATTTAGAGTTCTAGTTAATCATGATTATATTTTGATTAGCATCAAATAATAATTACCTTACAGTAAGCGCAATCTTTAGATTTATATAGTGCTCTTAACCTCAACGAACACACATGACAAGATTTATGGTTACATTCCGGAACGGCATAATATTGAACGGGTTCAGCGCAGATAAAACAATCGTTTTCATTTTGAGAACCTTGATCCCCGTCCGAATTATGATTAACAACGATTGGTGCAACTATTTGGCTTTGACTAGCAATATTTATAGTTTGTTCTCGAGGAGTAGAGTGCCTATTTGGGCGGTAACCTCGATGTCTACGATAGCTGTTGTGGCGACGATTTCCCCTATTGAAATGCTCAGGACTAGTAATTGGAAAGGCTTGGGAAGCGTTGGACATTATAATTATTAAAAAGTTTGTTGTAGATTAATGTTTTGTGAATCGTAGTAAACTTGAAAGAGTTTATTTCAATAAATGTTCGGATAAACTGTTTTTTTAAAAAAAAATGGATGATGACCATATTACTAATCACTGCGGCTGCGGCATTCAAGACAAGTTTCGAAGTTGCAAATGAATTCTTTAGAATTTGAATCAAAGACGACAACTGTTCCAGAAGAAACTGGTAAAAAAGAATATTGGATATTCGGATATGGTTCTCTAGTTTGGAAACCGCCACCAGTATACAATAAAAAGTTAATATTTTGTATATTTATATTTGAAATCTTATTTCACGAGATTTGGGAGAGTCAAAACTAAAAATATGTAATACTTTAGATTACCAGGATATATTAAAGGACATGTTCGGAGGTTTTGGCAGGCATGTACTTTCTATCAAAATAGAGTTTATTGGCACCTTAAATTTAACGATCCGAATATTTCGTGATATTATTCTTCAGCGAAGTACAGACCATCGAGGAACTATAGAAAAACCAGGTCGAGTTGTTACATTGATCCCTATTGAAGAGTGGAAATTACTTGACGATTTTGTAAGTCAAGTCTTTTTTTTTTTTTCTTTTTAAAACAAAAATTATATGATAACAATATCGATTAATTCAATTTGATTCTCTAGCATGATCATAAAGAAGACGATGTTACATGGGGTATTGTCTATAAAATCAGCGAGGAAGACATTAAGGAGATGATGGATTATTTGGATTATCGAGAGAAGGTTCAAATATTTAGAAATTGATTTATTTGAAACAAGTTTACATATGAATTTTTTATTTTATTTTATTTGTAGAATGGATACACCATACATTATTTGGATGTGTATCAGCTTGGAAGTGGAGAACCCATTGTAAAGAATGTAAGTCTTTATCCGTTCTTTTCAACTGATCGTAAGGAGTCAAAAATCAACTTCTTTATATTAGGCGATGGTATATATTGGTACAACCAAGAATGAAGAATACGTCGGACCAGCTCCTCTGAATTCCTTGGCTCAACAAATATATGAATGTATTGGAAAGTAATTTATTGCTAACTTTATAGTTCAATGAATTATTATTATTATACTGTATGTCGCGAACTAATCTAATTCTCATTTTCTCTCAATAGGTCCTAGCGGTTCCAATCGAGAATATTTACTTAAACTTGCATCTGCGCTTAGAGAAATAGCACCAGACGCATATGATGGTCACCTATTTGATCTAGAAGAAAGGGTCAAAAGCATGATCAAACGTTCAGAAATATTATAGATTTATATTTAAAAGTTTGTTCTTAATTATAATACGTTCAAATAAAGGTTCAAACATTATAGTTGTGACGGCAAAAAGTGACCTCGCCCTGTTTTATTAAAAATTATGAGATTGATACATCCCACTCCCTTGCCATAAAATCTCCCGAATAACACTAATCATAACATTATCTTTTCAACATTTGTCGAAGATCCAGAGTCAACCAACAATTTATAACGTTCATGAGAGCGATTGTCTCATTGTCTTGATGGAGAACCCGAATGCTTGTTCAAATTTTTTGAATGAACTTGTGCAAGCCGATGGTTCAAAACATCCTCACGCGTGAACTTTAAAAGATACGTTTTGGTTTTATATCCAAGCTTTTTCTTAACCGTTCGGGCTGCAATATTAAGACAAGGGTATGTTCTTAAGCATTTCAGAAGGTATGCTTTAAATCTATTGTTCAAGATGTTTGATCAACCCATCTATATAGAGTAACCCAGTCGTATTTTTAAGTGTGAGGAGACGGCGATCTCAGATTTAATTGATCGATCCCTTTAATATGATGGAACCATTTTGATGAATCTAACAATGTAGGGAAAATGAAAATGAAAAGAGAGAACATTCCCATGCCTATCTTGATTAGCATAAATTAAGAATAAAGATCTATAAAATCTTAAAAGTAATTTCAAATGAAAAGTCAGATATCGCAAAAAAAAAAGATGAGTGACGTCATGTATAATTTATATTATTTTTTATGATAGTATCTTTTATTATGATTATGCTTGATATTCTTTAATAAAATAAAATCTATTTCCCGCCATTTTGTGAAATAAATTGATTTCAATTAAAAGAAAATACAATAATACAGAATGGTCAAATTTTTAATTAACCGTCAATTTCCCGTCCTAAATAGCAATGAAGATTATTTCTTATGGAAGATCAATTAACACTTTTAGTATACGTTGAAAAAAAAAAAAATTTAAGTGATAAAGTATAAAGTAAAGATGCAGAAATTTTTGTTTTAGCCTAAATTTCTTCGAAGATTTTTTTTTAATTAATTGATTTTAAAAGAATAAATAAAATTAAAAATTAAAATGATCCTCGAAAATTTTGAAATCAAAATTATATATAGTAACATTTATTAATCGATGACGATAAATTCGGTGTTGTATTATTATAAACATTTAAATGAACTTTTTTGTGTGTGTGTGGGGGGGGGGGGGGGATGTTTTGAGAAAACAAATTTCTTCTATATTTCAATCTTAATCGTAAATTTAGATATGATGATCACAGAAAACTATTTTCAATAATAGATTTTTTATGATTTACATCCTAAATCCCGAAATTATATTTGAATTCTTGGAATAAAATTCATTAAAAAATATAATTAGTTTATGTTATTGACAGAAACAAAAAAAAAAATTAAAACAGAAATAATTGTGAGATTGTCCAAAACAAATAATAATAAAATAAAAAGGAGAAAATCAAGAAATCGGAAGTCCCCATTACAAATTTTTATCGAATTTTTCGTTATTGCGAATGTTTGATGTAGATACTGAAGAATCTGTAGATGTTATTTTGATAGGGAATAGGTTTCGTTAAAAAAAAAAAGAAGGAAAGAATTTTTTATATTATTTCTCCACTCGCACTAATCCAGATCCATTTATGGAAGTATAACCGTTTCCGTTAACATCAACATTACCATTAGCAGTATAATCAAAACCATATCCATCATCTTCTTTCTCTTCATTATTTTTTGAAAGTGTTTGCGTGGGTAATTTATTAACATCCATATATTCTTTCTTTGGTGGATCAGGTTTACTATACATATATGTAGCAATTAAAACGAGTGTGGCCCCAAGCAAAAATGTTGTGGTGACGATGAATTCAAAGAGGTAAACGGAAGCGAGGAAACTAAGAATAATTGAAATGGATGTGGCAAATCCTTTAAGAATGTTATCCGCATATTTGACTACCATAGCGACGATAATACCACCGATAGCTTGACATGAAATCGCTGCCAAAACCACGTAATTGTAATTATAAAAGAATCCATTTTCCCAAACTCCTGCTCCATCTTTCCACCAAACCCCCATGATTAAAGCGGGGAAGAGTGAAAAGAATGAAAGTTGAACATTTCGAATCCAAACGGATGTCTTGCTACCTTTGAGAACTTTTTCGAAATATACACCAGCGATACCAGAAATTACGCAGGCTACGGCTACAGCTCCTAAACCCACAAATCTTTCCATGCTAGCATCATCATCAACAATTGTTTTACTTCCAGAAGAATCACTTGGCATTTGAACAAGTGCAACACCAAAAGTGAGTAAAACTAATGAAGACCATTTTAATCCACTTAAAGAAGTTCGGAGCATAATTACTGAACATAAAGCGGTTGTGAGAATTTTCAACTGATAAGTGACCTGAAACGTTGCCGCGTCAAGCATGCTTACGGCGACATACTGCAAATTATTTTGAACCGTGTAGAGAGCTGCCGGGATCATTAATTTCCATGCGTCGGGAGCAAACACTTGAGTGTAAAGTTCTGAAATACTCAACCGTCCAGTCTCACGTATTTGATTTCGTCCGGCCATATAAAGACAAATAATGAGCTTGGTAAACTCGGATAGAAATACGGCCGTTGATGTATAATATAAATGCTCCTTATCGAGTCGAGAATACCTCATTATTATTACTAAAGTACTATTTTGAATACATAGTGTGACTAAACTGACATATTTCAAAGGAATACCTAACATCGTTGCACTTAATGCCATTATTAAAGATTTTTTTTTTTACAAGAAAACTCGAGATGAACGAGGGGTAAAGGGTTAAAAGGTCAAAGAGTAAAAAAAATTGTTCCCTTTTTGATGTTTTTGGAAAATTTTAACAAAGGTTAGAACGTGTGTAACTTCGATTAGTACAACTTTGCGTGTTCATTTAAAACTTTTTTTTTCAATCCCCCTAAACCCTAACTTTATTAAATAAATCGGAATGAGCGAAATTTATATGGAGCTGATTTGCATGAATCATAAAATTGTTTTTTCATTTTACAATTCCCCCAATGTCAAAAATAGAAAATTAAAACTATATATAGAAGTTGATTTTTTGATTGTTCAATGATAAATTCGGAACCAACGGGTAGATAAGGGCAGCATTATTCTATGTGATAAGATGTTTGATTTTTTGCTCAATAAAAGTAAAAGGATAAAAGAATTTACCTGATGGATACCTAATTATATGATACATTTGATGATCGAATTTCTTTATTTTACTCGTTTTGGAAGGTAGCACAAAGTTTTGTCGAACTTTCCTTTGTTGGCTCCGTTGTGATTTTTTTCTCTATACTCTTAATTCCTCGTCTTTTTTTTTTAAAACATATCTCATTTATCTCAAAATATGACTCATGAAAGAATTGAAAAAAATGGATCGATTGCCAATACATTAAGGGCTTTAAAGAATCCTCCACTTCCTCCACTTCCAGGTAAACCCTTTACCATTTCGATTGTTGGTGCTGGTCAAAGGTAAATTGTTTCCAATTATCGTATATTATGCGCGTGATATATTACCAATTTCAATTGTGTTTCAGAGGTGCTGGATACGCGTTTTATGCTGTATCGGAACCGCGATTGGCCAAAGTTGTTGCCGTTGCTGAACCGGTTGAAATTCGTAGAAAAAACATGCAAAAGGTTGAATTGAACTTGTATTACTTTTAGAAATTTTATATTTTATTGCATTTGAGTTTTTGATATAAGATTAAAATGTATACTGTATATAATAATGGATATTTTATAAATCGAAAAGACTAAGCCTCTCTGAAACGTTCGTGAATCTTTAATTTTCAATTATTAGACATATAATATTCCTGACGAGAATTCATTTAGCGATTGGCGAGAAGTGTGTGATTTTTTTTTTTATTTTCAAAGAAAATACGTTCGGATTCATTGAAATCTTTGAATTATTAGCTCGCAAAACGACCTAAACTAAGTGATGCGGTGGTAATTGCAACCTTGGATCATTCTCATACAGAACCTGCAGTTGCATTTACAGATCTGAAGTATCATATTTTATTAGAAAAACCAATGGCTGGAAATCTCGTAGATTGCAAAAAAATTTTTGATGCAGCCATTAGAAATCAAGTATTTTATTAATAGTATTAATGAAATTTAATAACCAATTAGTAAAAAATTTACGGGATTTTGAAATTTTAATTAGGTCGTGTTTGCTATAGGTTTGTGCTTTTTTCATATGCAATTTTCTTAAAATAAATCCGATTCAACCCTCAAACTCTATCATTCATGTTAGGTCACGTGCTAAGATACACTCCACATAATCTCCTTATTAAAAAGATTATCGATTCAGGTTTATTGGGAAATGTCATTAACATTCAACACATAGAACCTGTGGGAAATTGGCACTTTGCTCATTCGGTAAGAAATATCAGTACCTTTTTTGACGTGCGTGACGCATCATTTTTAAAAGAATTTTTTTTTTTTTGATTTTCAAAGTATGTAAGAGGCAATTGGAGAAAAGAGCAAGATTCTTGTTTCTCTCTTATGACCAAGGTGCGTTTTTTCAAAATTAATCACAATATTGCCCGCAATTAACATTTACTTGATAATTTGTTAGTGTTGCCACGATATTGGTAAGCAAAGAATTTCAGATCCATATATTATTTTAAAATTGAATTAATTCACATTAAATTATAGATTTGATGGCGCATTGGAATGATTCTCCTTGTGTGGTACTTCATATTTTAATACATTTGCATTCGAGACCAATTGCTACATTATATTATAGAATTATATAAGGATCACCTTTATTATAGAAAATTAGTTCATTTGGGAATTTATCACACTTTACTTCAAAGAATAAACCTACTGAAGCTGGGGAAGCAAAGTATGTCGCGTAATTCCTTTTTTTTTTTTTAATTATAAAAAAAAATTAAATCATTTTATGTAGACGATGTTTGGAATGTGCATATGAGCCTTCATGTGCATATTCCGCAAAGAAAATTTATATCAAATCACTGAAGAATGGAAATCGGGACTGGCCTGTTAATGTGGTTACGGATGTTGTTGGTATAATGAAACTTTTCTAAAAATAACGACGTGTTGCAAGCGTTTATGCTAAATTATGAATTCACCCGCATTTAGATATTGAACATTTGGTTGAAGCATTAAAGACTGGACCATATGGTCGATGTGTTTATGAATGTGATAATGATGTTGCGGATCATCAGGTGCGTGACGTTACCGTGTGAAACAAAAATATTCAATTAGCTTTGTTTTAAATATCATATTTTTTTTTCATATGATAGGTGGTTAATATGGAATTTGCAAGTGGTGCTACAGCATCTGTTACAATGATTGCTTTTACTGAATCTATATGTACAAGAAAGGTAAGAACTTCTAAAATTGACATATTTAATCTTCTTTTTTCAGTTTTTTATTAAAAAAAAAATATGTATATATTTATTTATTTATAAAAAGACTAGGTAAAGAATTCTATTAGAAAAATGTTTTTTATTCTAGACATAAATGAATTTATCAATTTTACAATCTATTCAATCAAAGAATTTTTGGATCTCTTGGAGAGTTGGAATGTGATGGTCTGAACAATATAAGTTATTATAGTTTTCAAACAAAAAGAAAAGAACTTTTACGAGCAACAGATATCATTGGTGGAAGTATTTCGGGCGGTCATGGTAATTTTAACATTGTTTTCTTATAATTTAAAATATTAAGGAGATTAAATGTTATGATCAATTATTAGGTGGAGGTGATTTTGGATTAATGCGATCATTTCTTTATGAGATTGCATCGAAAGATCAATCTATCAAATATTTGTCGGGGGCTGAAGAATCATTAGGTAGGTTTAATGAACCAGAAAAAAAAATTAATACATAAAAAATATTTCCATTGTGTAATTCTTTCTGTTTTCAACTAACCTTTATTAAACATTGTTAATTCATAAACAGATTCACATATTTATGTATTTGCCGCGGAACATTCGAAAAGATCCGGAAACGTTGTTAACATTGAACAATTTAAACATGAAAATGGAATTGAAATTGTCAACAATTAAGTAAATCAAGATGTATCAATAAATTCATCATTGATTTTATTTAATGTATTAATATTAATTTTTTTTTTTTCAAAAAGAAACGAAAATAAAGAAGACTACCGAAATAATTTTAAAAACAAATCCAATTAAAATGATAATATGATTGTTCAATAATTCGAATATTAGTATTATGCGATTATATATAAAATTTTCCCTTGATTTCTTTGATTTAAAATAATAATATTACATGAGATATAAATTAAATTCTTTAAATATAAATATAAATAAATAAATATATATATATATATATATATATTGCTAGAAATTAATGATAATCGATCCTATTTTACACCGGTAATTTTGATCCTGCCAGCTTATCAACGACCTACAAAGGGAAAACGATTTTGATTAATAAAAGATGATTATTAAGTAAATGATTATGAAGATTGAGCATACGTTTGAAATATATGGCGCACAGAGTATAGTTCCTATGATCGGTAACTGTCGTGAAAACCTTATAATCACCGGGAAGAAATCCCTGTAATTAAAGAAAATGAAAAAATTTAAATGAAAATTACAATTGGATGAATCAATGTATATAAGTTTCGTACCCAAATAAATTTAAGAATCCAAAAAATTCAACAATCATTCCCAAAAATGGCATTTTAACGAAAACCAACAATATTATCCCACCAAAGAAGAAGATTGTTCCTCGAATTTTATCTTTACGAGCAAAAAAAAATATAATTGTTTTCTTAAATCCAATAATTAACGTTATACCTGAAAGAAATAATATCTAAAAATTGTAAGGAAATTAAACGTTAAAGTCAAATACATGACGAAAATTTGATTAAAATCGTGATAAATCGTTGTAAACTTACATTTCCTATGGCTAATAATCCACCATCAAAGAATAACAGAATACCAAGTACCATCATAATTATACCAAATGCTGTTAGCCCAACCCCAATCTCTAAAATTCGAATAATGTTAGTGAAAATATTTAACGATTTCAGTCCTACAGCACAAAAAAAAAAGGAAATAAGATAAAACATACTCTGAGTATCTGATAACCACATGGTTTATTAGAAATAAGTGTAAAGAGTAAGAAAGCGTTGTATAATTTAAATTCAATTTTTCAAACTTTTGAGAGTTTTTCCGAAACGTGTCCATTTTAAATTGGCTGAAAAATCTTCTTGATTTAGTAACGATCTTTGACACTTAGAACAGTTAGTACAGTAGTACAGTTGTACAAATCTCGCGTGTCAACAAAAGTGGATGACCCTTATTTAAACCTCGATACTTTATTGTTTTTCTAGAAACCTTTGAACTCCTTTCATAAACCATGTATTCATTTGCCAGCAAAATCTATAAAAGTGTAATCGGAAATTTTGAGGAACAAACATCCGAAGAGGATGAAAATTCCAAAGACCAAACCTCTTCAAGCGAGCAAGCGAGTGTAAAAGTTTCAGAAACTTCAAATAATCACAAAGAATTTGCGGTTCCAGCCCCCGTACCAAAAATGCAAGTTTCCAATTTTAACGGTGTGTAAAAACTTTTTGAACTTTAGTCACAACACAGAATTTCTCATGAATTTTTTTTTTTTTTTTATCTTAACTATAGGCACAACATTGGATGATGTTGCAGAATTCCCAAGCAATGACAGTCCACAACGTGCCAAAAAACGTACACCACTCGAGAAAGCTAATAAACTACGACAAAAAATAGCTCTAGAACCCGGCCATTCTCCTTTAGATTGGGCAAATTTGACTAATAGTGGAGCTAACCTTCGAGTAGGTCAACGAATTTTATTTACAAACATGACCTCCTATGTCGGATCAAAACTTATTAATATTTTTTGTTAACAGGGAGTTTCGGAAATTAAAAAGTATACAATCGACGAAGTCAATCATCATAAAACTAAAGATGATGCATGGACGGTCTTTAATGGCAAAATTTATAACATTACTCCATATATCAAATTTCATCCTGGAGGTAAGTAGATAAGAATATTTATGATATGTTTATAAAAATTATTATTATTATTATTATTATTATTATTATTAAAAATGAAATAATTATTATGTTCATTTCAAAAGGTGAAAAAGAGTTAATGAGATCAGCTGGTAAAGATGGGACTAAATTATTTAGTAAGTTAAATTATTATATTATATATTAATTTGTTTTTTTTTTCCAAATTTTCATTTTCTTCTTTATTTCCTTTAGTGTCAACACATTCATGGATAAATTACGAATTCATGCTGGAAAAATGTTTTGTCGGTTTTTTAGCAGGAGAGCAGCGTAATTTATTAATCTAAATACATTGAACATTCATAATGAACATTTTAATTTAATTAAATCATTGCAAATTTGACACTCCAAAAGTTCATAATTTTCCTTGTTCTCGTAATTCTTGTTTCTCCTTATCGCTAAGTGTCCAGAATTCACTAATTTTACGATGATACCAATTTCGTACCTAAAATGTTCAGGAGATTAAATGAATTTCAAACAGATGTATTGAAAGTGTTAAATGAAACTTACAGGCACAAAACAATGATGATCTTGTTTAAAGTCGGCATATAACACGATATATGCTCCAGCGGCTAATACAAAACAAAGCATTTTAACATTTAAATAATAGTTCATGGTTCGAAAAACCAATTAACTTACCTACGGTTACAACTATACTACCAACATGATAAGATCTTGAAAAAGGTGATAAATATTTTGCTAAACCTAAATTTTGTACTCTTCTTTGATACTTTGAAAATAACGAAGAATCTATTATTTTTTTTGTTGGAAATGGCGATTTTGAAGCGAATTTATTTACTGGCATTATTCTTTTAATACATACAGTTTATATGAAAAAAGAAAAAAAAAAATACAAATACAAATAAAAGTAAAATGATGATGATCCCCTTCCATAAATGATAAAATTAACGAAAATCCCCTGTAAATTTATCGTCACCAATCAAATCCACCAACTAATTATTCGGGTTGCAAAAGACAACCACCGACAATTCGTTTCCTAAATTCGTTAACATAAATATCCATATTTTCGGTATCGTCCAATTTAACGGAAGAAGACATCACTGTAGGTCCAATTTCCTTTTCTAATCGAAATAACGATGATTTGATCTTTTCAATATAATCCCTTAATTCATTATTTAATTCTTGTTTTTCGTTAGATTCTTTTGTAACGACTTCATTTTTAGATTTAATCTTTTGGATTTTTTCACGAAGATTATCGATTTCGATTGAAGTTGTTTTGTTTTCTTTTTCAAGTTTACGTTGTTGAGTACGTTTACCTAGTAGTAAAAAATAAATAAATATTTTGAATTTACATTCAAAAGTGAAGGAGTTGACGAATTTTGATAATTACTTTGATCATAATTGAGAAATTTCTTTGTAAAAATGGGAAATCCAAGACGTTTTTGTAGACTCTCTTGTTCATCTGTGAATCAACATAAAAGTTTTTTTTTAATTTTGGGATCCCATTGATATAAATAAATTAATGTGAGCGATTTTACCAGGAGAATTATCAAAGTTTAAGGTATTGACGAAATCTTCATAAGATGCTTCAACGTTCTATACAAAAAAAAAGGTTTAATTCATCTCACACGTATTATGATATCATGTCATGGCACACACCTTTCGATTAGTCGATTTGGAGGTCGCGATGGTAAATTCCTTTGTATTATCGTCATCGTTAATATCTAAAGAATATTCGGATGAATCAGAAGTTTGTTCATTATAATCTGCTACTTTTCTTCCACTTCTAGTTAAACGTTGTTCTTGTTTAGAAGATTGATCATCTGTTGTTGTCGATGCGGTAAAAGGAGTAGCGGAAATTGTAGAAGCTTTTCCTAAAGATTTTTTTGTTGTATTCGCGATATTACTCTGACTAGAAATAATGATCCGACAATGCAAAGTCAATCCGTTACAAACGAGAAACTTGTAGAAAACAAAATAGTTATTGGGATTTTTTGATTTTTTATTTATTTATTTTTTTTTTACCTCATACTTTTTGCGCGTTGAGCTCGTGTAAGGGTCATTTTATGATTTATTTCTTTTTTATTTATATCTTGTATTTTTGAATAAATTATAATTATTAACAAGAGAAAACAAAAAGAGACGAAAAGAAAATTTGCTTTGATGATAAAAGAGAATAAAAAAAAAAAAAAAATCTTAATTATTTATCTATTTATTTTGCTCATTGTTAAAAGACCGACCTTGCATTGTAATCAAAATTTATATACCATTTGCGTACGTTTTTATATTGATTGAGCATTATATATAATATTTCCAAAATGTGGTAACAAGAGCACTTTTTCGTCATCAGTAAGGGGTTTATGATTCTGAACTTGAATTGACTTTTCTATAATGATATAATTAAATGTGAACTGCATTTTTATTTTTATTTATTTATTTATTTATTTATTTTTTGATATTATTTTATATAATCTGGTAAGAAAAAAAAAATAGATTCCTCATTCAGGTTAAACTTCCTTACCCATTTACAAAAATATACAAAATCGAAGGAATATATATATTTTTTATTATTATTAATTATCCCAAAATCGTGATTTAAAAATTAAATGTTTCACCAAAAAAAATTGTCACGTGATCAATTTACCTCTTTTTTTTTTTTTTTTTTTTTTTTTTTTTTTAATAAACGCTCTTATTAACGGTCTTTCCTTTTGCTTTAAATTTGTCAAGACTTTAAATAATTTAATTTCGTCTTCTGTCATCATCATTTTTTTTATATCAGATTCGGTAAGAGAGTCCTTTCCATCAAAATGAGCTAAGCGATGACGGACTTCGATAATTTCCCTCGCATACGATATATAATTATTCATACTTCCAAATTGGTCATGAATAACCTTTAACGAAGGATAACGATGGATCAATTCCTCTGATTTAAAATTATTAATGTTTATCTTTAAAAAAAAAAAAAAAAAAAATCCTTTCGTTAATTTATAGTAAAAAAAAAGTCGTTATCAAGAAGATAAATATTTTTAATATTTACTTTATCGTGTACTTGAACGAAATGTTTGATTTCATTAATGATCTCATATTTTATAAACGTCGATTTAATTTCTTCCTTTTGATATTTATCGAAAATTAATTCTTTTCTACCGATGTTATAAGTTCGTCGTATTAGAAGATGCAAGAAGGAATTCATGGATGGTATTAATTAATATGTTGTAAACGAATAAAATTATCATCGAACCTTTTATATAATTATTTCATCATATTGATTGATGAAGAGAGATTAATACATTATTATGATTTCTCAACCTTAATCTTTTAGAAAAGGTTATTGATGCCGAAACTTTGCGCCTTTGCAGCAAGGGTTGCATTTATCACAAAAGGTCATAAATGATGTTGTAAAGGTAAAAGAAAAATACGATTCTGCCTTTAATGATTTCAATCAATAACGTCATGAGACGAAATAGGTTGGTTGTAGAACGAACTTGGTGAAGAATAATCAATATTAGACACTTTTGCGCTTTCCGGTTTATAGAATTCATTGTTAATATTAATTTTATTGTGAATTGCTAATTGTTATATATATAAAGTATATTGTGCAAGCTTTTATTGAAGAGGTTCAATAATACCCAAATTATTCTATCCCCAAACGGTTAAATTTTTTCCTTTTAAACTTCTAGTTTTGCTCCAATGAATTGAAATAAGTAATAGGTCAACTAGGAGGAATAAAACCGGATGCTATTTTCAATTTTAATATTTACGCATATCCGACAAATTTTTAAAGTTAAATCTAAAATTTAAATCTCTCATTGAACAAGCAGTTTTTTGAAGAGTTTACCCTTTCCGTTCAGGAAAGATACTTCAGCAAGGGTAAGTCTTAAATAGTTCATACCAATTCATAACATACTAATTAAACCAGTCGTCAATTTACAAACTACCCTTAATACTTCAATGCTTAAGAAGGAATCAACTTACGCATCTCGTATTGAGATTCACAATCTTTTGACCTTGCATAAAAAAAAAAAGCTTTTGTTACGTTATAATAATCAATCATTTTTTCTTTTTGTTTCTTTCCTAGGGATGAGAACACCATTTCATGAGTGTGAGCACTGTACGCTATTATTTAGGATGACCACTAGCACTTTTCTTACGCGGCTTCCATTATTTCTCAATTTTCAAATATTATTTATAATTTTTGATAAAAAAGCAATCAAAATTTACCCCTGATTTTTAAACCAATTATTGATGATTAAATTTGCTACTATTTTTAAAATTGACTTGTTTGATTTCTTGTTGATTTCTTGTTGGTATCTTGTTTGATATCTTGTTTTATTCTTTTAATTTTTTTTACAAAAAATCAACCTCCGAATTGTTACACAACCAAATTTTATACGGCATTTATTTTATCCGTTGCCAGCAAAATCAACCTCCGAGATATTGTTACACAACAAAATTTTATACGGCATTTATTTTATCCGTTGCCAGCAAAATCAACCTCCGAGATATTGTTACACGACCAAAGTTCTCTTTATTAAAAATTATCTTTATTACACGCGCGATTAAAATATTAATTTTAATTTTTAAGAAAGTATATTTAAAAATTTTTTATTTTTATTTTTTTTTTTTACAGCAAAAATAATTTCTGTCTAAATAATGCTTGTTTATGATGATTCCCCTGATATTTTTTAATATCTGATCACGTGATAACCAATAATTTTGTCTTTGAGATCAACGACTGTTCGATCCCTGGGGAAAGGGTATTTTGGATCGGTTAAAAATTACCAACGCCGTGCTAAACAATTCAACAGGTATGATGAAACATGATAAATGAACCAAATTTTTATAAAAATAAAAAAAAAAGAAAAAAAATGTTTCACACAAACCTTATAAAGTCCTTCAACAAGTAGGGACGTTTCGGTCGCACCCCATTTTTGACGAGCTTTACGCCTGTCCAGTTTTCTTATTCTGGTTTTCTGGCCCTCTCTCTTCTGTTTTACTTACAGCAAGGTCTCGTATGGCATCCTACGTTTACCTAACGTCTTTACATCTCCGGTCACTAATATCTGGTTATTCCAAGAGATTCCAATGCGGCACTTTTCATATCATAAAAAGAATCAACTTTTTGTTTACATTAATGATTTAATTTAATGGTTTTTTTTTAAAAAAAAAAAAAAAAAGAAAATATTAATAAAAAAAATTTTTTTTAATTACATTATAAAACACGAATAAAAAATAGTTACGTTTGAAATCTCATCTGGAAAAATTACTTCAGACAAGATTACTTCTTCGTATTCAATTAATTTCGTATTTTTCATCTGTAAATGATCAATCAAAAGTCAATGGATAAATTAACATAATAATACAATATATAATAAGAACTTACCTCTCGTAACTCGTCGCCATGGATGAGACAAAGCTTGACGACTGTCAGGATTAACATTTAATAGTTTATTGATAAAATCAGTGATCATCTCAGAAACTGCGGGCTTATCAGCTGATCACGCGTTATTGTTTTCGCTTACACCATTACAAAATATAATGGAAAAAAATCTTTATATGAAAGGTGAGGGCCAATTTATAAAATTAACGTTATTAGATTTTTAGAAAGATTTTGATAAATTCATATCGATGGACTGATTATCATGTGATTTATAAACTTTAGTCTGAAAATCTCAGGATAATATATTCTATTTATTCCGTATATCAATATCTGAATTCATATTTAAATCCATTTCAAAATTCTTGATAACATATTATTTTAGAATTTTATTTAAATAAACCCGCTCAACATATTATAATAATATAACTATTAATTTAAATTCACATCCAAACAGACACGAACTATTCAAATGCCGTGCGTCACAAGAAAATGATAAATCAGTCATATAGAATTTTTTGACTTTGTTTTCTTTCCTTTTTTTCCTAGAAATGAATTTCTTAATTGAGGATATAATTCCAATAAGTATAAATTAGAAATATTTCATAAAAATAAAATAAAATAAAAAAAGCTTAATATTATATATAAAACGCGAAATCATTTAAATAAAAAAAAAATTAAATATATTTTAACTTCTCTAACCTTAAGTCTCAGCAATCTACCAGCTATAAATAGATTTTACCAATTCCACATAAAGAATCTTCTCTTGTCTGTTGACCACGAGCAATTAAACATTCTGCATACTTTTCAGTAACTTTAACATGGTAAGAATGCGGGGGTGATGAAACAAAATAAGAAACGGAAAAAGAAACAGATCTCTGTATCTGTTGTTCCATACACATGTATAATTTTAGTATTAGGTACAAGATGTTGAAAACGTATTTCGAAGTGAGGTATCTGAATGCTAG
>CAJVPQ010000665.1:0-24562 GCA_910591825.1 Funneliformis caledonium
TAATTATTTAATAATTAAAAAATATTAATTATTATTTTGAATTTTTTTAATAGTTCAAAAAAAGAAATAAAAATATATAAGTAGAGGAAGGTAGTTGGCTAATAAAAGAATGTGTAAAAAAACATCTGCAATATAAATGTGATTATAACGTTCGCAAAGATAAGCGATTTCAAAAAAAAGCAGATGAAGCATTAGGTACCAAAGATTTTATTTTTCTAATATCCAAATTAGAATCTAAATATAATATCTAAATTTTATTTATTTATTAAAAAAAAAATGCAGCTACTGCTAATACTAATGCCAATGCTAATGCCAATGTTACTATCACCACAAATGCCATCACCACTACTATCACTAATACCAGTATCACTAATGCTAATGCCAATGCTAACGTCAGTGCCAATGCCAGTGCTAATGCTAATTTTAGTGCCAGCATTAGTGCTAATGCTAACGCTAATGCCAATGCTAATGTTAAAGCTAATGTTAGAACTAAAGCCAATACCAAAGCCAGTATCACCCTAATATTAGTAAGAAAGCAAGACTTTTAAGGGATTATTTAGGTAACTTTTAAATTTTTATTTTTAATACATAATAATAAAAATTTCTTAAATTTAATTAATATTAAAACAAAAAAAAAATGAAAGTGAAGCCAATACCAATAATGAAGCCAATGAAACTAACATCACTTTTAGCATTACCTTCAATCTCAACGCAAAATTTAATTTATATTATGATAAAAATTTAGGTAAAACGAAATTCTTATTAATTCACTATATAAATGATAATTTTTATATTAACTTTATATTAACAAATATTAAAGAAAAAGAAAATGAAGATTCAATTAATGAAAATAAAAAAGGTAAGAAATTTATCTTTTTTTTTACAAATTTATAATACTCATTTTTTTATATTTATTTTGATTAATTTATATTAAAAGAAATATTACAGAAAAGAACAAGAAGTGCAAAAAGGGAAAAATTTAAAAAATATTGATTTTTTAAAATTTTTTTTAATTTCTATTTTTTTTTTTAATTTTTAATTTTTATTATATTAATAAAATCTAAATTGCTTAATTAAAGCATATAAAATATATGTTTTATCCATGATTTTACACCTGTTAAAGCATTATAAAATATACGTTTTATCTGTAATTTTTGCATTTGTTAAAATATTATAAAATATGCATTTTATCTGTGATTTTTGCATCTATTAAAGTATTATAAAATATATGTTTTATCCATAATTTTTGCATCTGTTAAAGCATTATAAAATATACATTTTATCTGTGATTTTTGCATCTGTTAAAGCATTATAAAATATATGTTTTTTCCTTATGTTTTGTATAAGTTTTTTAACTTAAGGAAAAAACATATACATTATACTAAAATTCCATAAAAATTATATGTTATAAAACTTAATATTTTTATGGAATTTTTATATTTTTTATTGGGAATTAGAAGAAGAATCAACCACTAATTCTAGATGGATTCAAGTACATTTTTTAGCCTTAGACATACCAGGATGTCAAATTAAATAGCAATGAAATGGATTAATGAATAATCATTAATATAAAAGAAATTCTTATTCTTGCAATAAAACTGATCATTATTCACATTAATATTGTATTTTCTGTTTCCAATATGTAAACCCATATAGAAATTATATAGCTTTTCCCAATGAACAAACTTCATATAAATGTGATGATTATTATCAAGAATTTTCTGACTATGTTGATGAAGAATATTGTTAACAGAATAAAAATGCAGATAAAAATTTATATTTCTAAAGAAGCGATGATGAATCAGAATATTACTCTAGTTAAGAAGACCTCAAATCAATAATTGATGGAAAAGAAAAAGATTAGAGATAAGATATGCATAATATATTCTTTCAAGCTGCTAAATTTAAACAAACAACTATTAAACAAATGCAAAATCATTCATTAGTAGAAGTAAGACAAAATTACTCTGTTAATTGCATACTTTATGGAAAAATCATTACTATAGACCTAGAACATGATTGCATTGTTGGATATAAAATTGGTCAAATTCATTCTAAAATGATTCCTGAAGCCTTGACAAATGAAATCTTTTAAGACATTTCTGAAAAAGTATAACATCATGATGAAGCTTATCATGCTGCAGTTGAATTATTACAACCACCCTTTAACCCCAAACTTTGACGAATTGATTAAAGATGAATTAAATAAATTGTTTAACCCTTATAGACTAACTATCACTTCAGTTACTACATCAAATTTTAATGAAACCCAAAGTTGTGTATCTATTTCTGAATTAGATTTTTAAATATTATCCCTTTTATATCACCTTCATATTAATTATTTTATTATCATAATTATATTTTTTTTTGTATCATTTTTAAAGAGTTAGCATCTAGTTAAATAACGTTAGTGAGTGAAAGTCTCAAATTTATTTAATTAAGTGAAAGCAAAAGTTTAAACATTATGACTTACAGCTCAATTATTTATAATAGATATACAACAATACTTTGAACTTTAATAATATTTAAATCATAATCTAATAGAGATAAGAAAAAATTCACTAGTATGGCCAAATATTTTACAATTTAGAACACAAATTTATATCATTTTGATTGAAGAAGACCTAGGCATTTATTATAAGTTCTCAAAAAATATGAACTAGAACCTATTCTATACATGATGCATAATAATCCTACAGCAGAATATTTTAGACAAAAAATCACGTATAACAAAATTAAAACTTGATATTATTGGCCTCAGATGTATAAAGATGTCAAAGAATATGTGAAAACTTGTGATTCTTGCCAATGAAGAGGAGAACTAAGCAAAAATAATGAATTATATCCTATATCTCCTCATAGCCCTTTCTATCAGATTGGAATTAATTTTGTTAGTTCTTTACCAATAACTCTTAGAAGAAATAGATATATTATCATAACTGTAGACATGTTTACTAAATAGCCAAAAGTAAGAGCTGTTGCAGAATCTATTGTCAGTCAAGTTGTTTTATTCGTCTATGAAAAAATTATTTGTAGACATAGATATCCTATAAAAATTTTGTCAGATAGAGAAACACATTTTAATAATACTATAATAAAAGAATTAATGGAAAAAATTGGAATTAAACATCATAATTCAATGCCATATCATCCTCAAACGAATGGACAAGTTGAATGATTTAATAAAATGTTAAAAGAATCTTTAGCAAAAATTATACAAGAGCAAACTGAATGGGACCTACATATAGCCCTATATTATTTGCTTATCGTATTTCTAAATAATCTACTATCAAGATGACTCTATTTTTGTTAACATATGGACAAGAAGCGAAATTACCTCTTGATGATTATATTGATCAAAAAATAAAAATTTGATAGATCAAATTTGACAAATTGTAGAAAAGCTTCCAGATATTAGAGAAAAAGCTAAATAGACAATGATTGCTATGAAAAATAAACAAAAGACAACTTATGACAAATATTTAACTAAGTCAATATCATTTGACATAGAACTAAAAATATGAGCAAACTAATATATATTGCTTATATCTAAAACTGAAACTGTCTGAAGTTACTTTCGCCTGATAGTGTAATTTTTCCAATATTCCAAAATTCTGAATTGCTTATTTTCAGAATCTTTTGCTTCTTGTAAAAATTCATAATCATCATCTTCAAATACCTCTCAAACTTCAGATGATACCTTATACCATATTTTTTACAATAAGTACAGGTAGCATTATAATGTTCTTTTGAAATTTGTTGATTTTATTTAATATGTATTCCCCATATTATAGATTTTAGTTTTTCACTTTGATTTTTTTTGTATTAAGTTGAAAGAATATTTTTGTTCAGATAAAGACATGTAAATATTATATTAACATATTGGATTGTTGATCCAATTTACGAAATTTCCCTTTTAATATACTGTATTATCACATTGTAAATTTCCTTTAAAAATAAATTATTTAAAATTATCTGAATATCAAAAAAATCGAAAAATTAAAGTTCCAAAAAAAATAAATAAAAAAATAAATTAATTAATTAAATTACAATTAGACAAATAGTATTACATTTTAATTTATTGAATTAACCTAAATATTCTTTATCAAAGTCATATGAATTATAATTTTAAATATATTGGATAGTATCAGAAGACTAAGATATTTTGAAATAATATCAGATTTTTGCTTAAATTATGAAATTTAGGAACAAATTTAAAATCAGCTCTCAAAATCTGAAATATTTAGAATTTAAAAATAAGGTTTCGCTCACATTATTACATAGAACAAAAATCTTGTACTTTGATGCTGTACGAATCAATCAGTTTTTAGGAAAACTAGAACCAAAATGAAAAGAACCTTATGGGATTCATGAGATCTTGATAAATGAATCTTACCATTTAAGAGAAGAAGATGGATACCTTTTGTCAAATCAGTAAATGGTGATCTACTTAAAAGTTATTTTGATCAATAGTCATGGGAACCACAACTAGTGATCGACATATAATAAAATATATATAAATCATAATTATTCTCTATTATATCAGTTTTTGTAAAGATAGATGAACTTTTATAAGACATAACGTAAATAAAATCATTACAGACTTAAGAATGGTATCATTTATTTTAACCTATAGATGACTCTAGAATAAAAATGAGAATAATTCAAAGAAATTACTGATAAACAAAAGTAGCAAGAAATAGAATTAAAATGTTAATGAACATGTACTTTACTAGAGATCTTTTAGATTCTCTAAAAGATATCAATTACAAATGAGCTAAACTAGTTTTGAATTTGTATCAAAGAGAGACTGCTGTAAAGACTTTTATATTATTTCAAGAATTAGGGATATCTTAACTTTTGCAAACAAAAGTCTTAACAATTTAGCAAATATAATGATTAACAAAAAGTAAATACAGAATCTTATTTTGAAGGTAAAATCTTTCTCACTATGATATTCAAAATTTAAGTTAGAGGAGAATTATTAATGAAAGAAATTACAGCTCTAAATATCATGTGAAATTTGTTAATTAATGATGATCTCATATTAGATGATGTCACTACTATGCCAAACAGTGACTAACAATAATTTCTATTTTGCTTATTTTGCTTATTTCTTCTGTATTTTTTATACAGTCTATTTATTCTATTTATTCTGTTTCACCTATAATTTTCTTAACATTTGTAATTTATTTTATTTCTTTTTATTATTTTTATAGTTTATATTATTTTTATTATTCTATTATGTTTAAGTATATTTTATTAGAATATATATCTATATGTAGTTAATTTATAGTGTAGCTAATAGTTAGCTGTAGCAAATTTATTTTGTATAAATAGAATAACTTTTTGCTTAAGTTGTAAATTAACTCTTCTGCAAGTTTATTAACTCAGTTATAAGTTTTTAAATTTTTTTGTGAATTTCAAGTTATAAATAAAGAAATCAATTTAAATTCATACAAATTTACTTTTTCCTTCCACATTGTCCTTTATCTAGAATTATTATGATACACTACACTAACTACTATTGAGTTCGTCATTATGAGTTTGACTAATTATATCTTAATTTCTAAGATATGATAAATTGCTGAGTTGATTTAAGTATAACAGATACTTGTAGGACTTAGAGAAAATCCTAAGGTCAGAAACTCCAATGTGTAGAATCAGCTGCCACAGCTTTTTAACTTAGACATTAAGATAAACAAAAATGAATCCAGTGACACTAGCCATTTACATAATATTTTAAGATTTTCATAATAATAATTAAGTAGTTTATTAATTCTAAGATTATATTTGTAGAAATAAAAGGGCAAATATGAAGAATATCTAAATCATTCATAGTTTATAATTAATTTTAATAATTAATAGTTATATTAATGAAATGTTATATAATATTAATGAATTAGCAGATTATATTTCAGATATAATAACATATTATTATCTGTCAATATTTAATAATTTAAGTAATTTTTGTTTTTCAGATCAGGTAAATTATTTAATTTAAAAAATCATTAATTTTAATAAACTTTATTTTTATTTATACTTATTTTTATTTATTATATAGGTAAAAAAATTATTTAAAGTATTAGAAATGTGTACAATAAATTTTAATACTATTTGTAACAATTATATCGATCATAATGATAATAAATATGAATTTTGTTGGCTTATATCATTAGGAAATTGGGAAGAAAATAATGTAATATTTTCACAACTTAATAGAAAATATTTTAGCATTTAGATCAAATTTACTTATACATGATAATCTTTTATATTTTAATATTAGGTATTCATTAATATTTTTTACACATAATAATTTATTTTCAGAGACCTTTGTAAATATAAAAAATACAAATTCTTTTGAGAATAATGAATAAAAGAAATAGAAAAGAAAATCAAATGCAATTTAATAATCAAATTTTATTTTTTAGATTATAATTTATTTTTATTTTATTTTATTTTATATTATTTTTATTTTTTTAAAAAAGAAATTATAAAATAATAAAATGATTTAAAGTATAACTTAATATTTTTCAATTGTAGAATTTATGATTTATACACTTTTATTGATATTATTACATAATATATTATATTGATCTTAAATTAAATTGCATCTTTAAAAAAGTTCATTATACAAAACTATATAATGCTTACCAAAAAAATAAATAAATAAATAAATAGTAATAATAATTTTATTAAATTTTCTTTCTATCTAAAATATAAAATTTGTATCTAGGATTATTCTCCATTTTAAAAAATCTGATATAATGATCTATACCTATAACATTAATAAATTAAAAATCACCTGAATAAATTGTCCGGCTTTAACTTTCTTTCAGCGAAAGTCTATCTTCCTGCCGTAGTTGACATCTGGATTTCATACATATCTTAACCTGCTGGTTAAGCTCTTTATTCTTTTTTTTTAATGTAGTACCCTATCATTGTCGACAATAGTTTTCCACTCGTCATTCCGTGAAAATTTTTCTCCTTGATATTTACTCCTAAGCGTAACTGATATTCCGACCTATTGATTACCTTTTTACAAGACAATTTTTACTTAGGTTCCATAACTAATTCCTTTTCCACTTCTTTTTCTAGAATTTATTTTTAAATCGATGAATATATCTGGAGACGAACTTTTATTTCGTGTTCGGATTTCAGACTTCCTTCTTCTTCCTTTTTCTCACAATAGATAACAACTCATATTGACAAGACTAAAAAATTTTTTTAAAAAAAAGTGTGCTGTATTAGTGATAAACCTTATTAATGATTAATATTCTTAATTTATTAGTCAACAATAAAGAAGTGGACATAAAATATAGAAGTGGCAAATACGGTATACAAAAATTTGATTTTCGTAACTTTACCATTTTATTTTTTTAATTTTCTTTTCATCAAGATGAGAGGGACCGACTTTTAATTGTCTACAATTGAGAAGGGCCGGTACAACTGCCCGTGAATAGGTAAGGGTCTGCGATTTTCTGAAAAGAAATTGCTATCCCCTTCCCTTATGTTAATCAAAAACTGTTTCATGAGTGGGTGCTCACGCAACCCGAGCCCTGTTGGATATCTCCCATCTTTGTAGCGCAGTCATAATCGACGAGCCGTATTGGATACTCTCATCCTTGGAATGCAGTCGAATGTCGATCGATCTTGTAAGTTATCTATTTTATTCTGATCTTTTTAGTCTTGTCATATGAGTTGTATAATTGTTTTCATAAAATATTGCTTGACAAAACATAAATAAAGGTTCCACCATTTTAAAAAAATTATTTGTCATTGTCCGTCTCCGTCAATTTGGACATTAGTCCAAAAGGAGGGGATATCGCGTGAAGGATGGTTAATCTGCACAGTTTATTTTGGTAGAAGGCAAAGTCTATCAATGACATCTTTACAACTAGGAGACAACGCGCTAGACATTTTAAATTGTAGTTCAGAGCTATATTAATATACTGAAACCTTTAATTTTTTAAAATAAAAGAAAAAAGAAAACTCTTGATTCTGATCTGATTAAGAAAAACCTGTCAGAATTGAAATCGAATCATGTACTGTGTGTGTTAGGGAGACAAATTTTCTGGGTTCTTCTATAGGAGATGAGGTTATTTCTAAATTGTCACTATCGCTAGTCTGGTTGGTTATAAGCGATGATATGAAATAGCAATGATTTTAATGCAGAATGTTTATAGTTCAGAGAAATAGAATATTGTTACATTGAATATAATTTCTCCAGGAAACTCCATAATTTTATGAAAATCGTTTTCGATATTTGCAGTTAGTCCTTTGAAGATCATTTTGCCAGGCTGTCAAGGTTGTCACGATGCCAGTATAATGGCAGGATTCCAGGCTGTCCTAGTAATTATTTTTTTTTTTTATAAATACGAGCCGGAAATCCTAAAACAACCAATCATTCACGCTCACCCCTTCCTTTAATCCCTTCGCGATATTTTCGCATTCGCCGTTTTAACATTTTAAATTTATTATTGTAACTTCGTTTAATTTCTTAATTCACAATTTTCTTATTGTTTTATTATTCAATTTTCGTAATTGCTAGTTTAATAAATTTAGAGTTTTATTTATTGGCATTTATTTAGTTAATATATTGACATTGAGTCAATACTGATTAATTTGATATAATTAAATATCAACATTACTTCATTTTACTCCAATAAAAACCTTCAGCTTACATTTAAAATTATTTATAAATACATAAACGAAAGAACTGAACTGAATACATCTGTACCGCTAATTTTTGCTCCTGAGAGATGCACCAAAAAATTTAATCGCTTCAATCAATATGCTAGATAATAAACAATACTTATTCGAAAATTCGTGCCGAATAACTATTAAATCAAATTTGATTGGTTGATTCAGGAGCCAGAATATTTTAACTTTATTTTTTCTCACAGCGAAAAGTAATTTCCTTTTCAAATATTTTCTCAATAAACATTCAATATTTTTATTAACTCTGATGGAAACTTATTCACAAAATTAAGTAATAACTTTCTTTATAGCTCAGGTTTATTTTTTATTTGGAAATTATCGTCAATTTTTAACAATTCAATTTTGTAATTGAACCATCCATAAAAACCATTAGAAAGAAATTAAATAGTTTTATTCTTTTGGAAAGAGATTTAATGAGAAATTTTGATAAGAAACCATAGTAAAAATAAACATTATTTAAAGAAATTTTTTTCCGCGGAAAAGATATACAGCGCCAATATGACGTAGGTATCGATCAAAAACGTTGCGTTAACAAAGTGAAATGGCAAAACAATTTCATTTTGTAAAATGCGTAACGCGTTACTCAGCATCTTATAATTTATTAATAATTTATTTAACCGAATTATTAAATGTATCTTTTAATTCAAAAATGTTAACCCGTTAAAAGGATTTATTCCATTAATGCCATACCATGTATAATTTACAAAACTTAATCTGTAACTGTTTTAACTTTCTTAATTCTTTGTAAAGTTCTTCTAGTGCCAGCTGTTGATACAGTTGAAAGATTTTGATTAATTTTTTTATCAACCTTTGCTTTCTATTATCAATAATAAATAAATTAATAAATTATTTAAAAATAATATTAAAGTAAATTATTCTGTAAATAAAGAATTAAATACCTCCACTTCATTAATGATATAGATATAACTATCATAGGCATGTGATACCAATAAATCAGTAGGAAACAATCTTACAATCAATTCTTGCTTGATATCGCTAGTCCACAAATCCAAAGTAAAATCTAAGAAATACATGCTTAGATTTAAGTCTTCAATATTAGATTCGACCAATAAAAATCTATAAATAAATCTTTTTAAGGCAAGGGTAAATGTCTCGGCAGGAATAAGTTGAGATCCTTTTTCGGGGAGATAATTTACACAATTATTAATTGAATCCTTCATTAGTTCCGTTAAAGAAACTTTAAATTTATCTTCAACATTATGAATTATCGGATTTGCCACTTGCTCTTCAATTATTTCATATAATGATACAATATATTTTAAAGAAAATTCATTAAATATGTTTATATAAGTTATATCATATCTTGCTAATTTTAACCATTGATTAACAAAGTCTACAATAAGAATATCCCTATCCTTAATTGATAATCCTTTTATAAAACAAAGCATTACATCCAAGAGAAAATGTAATTCTGATAAATTTAATGAATTTCGTAAGATAAATGATGGTCTTTTATCTTCCGGAACAGGTTCTTGTGATAATATTCTTTTTACATAAAAAAGCATCCTTGATGAATTATGAAATAATTCATGTTTAAATGAAAAACTTTTTAAGTAAAAGTCATCATCATCCTCGGTTTCGAAATGAACTTTGCCAAAAATCAATTTTTTAGCAAGTTTCTTTTCGATTTTTTGTAAATCAAATATGAAATTGGTATTCATTTCCAATTTTAGGTTCCTTTGACTATATTTTAAAATGTTATCATTCCATTCATAATCAATGAAATGATCATCTTGTGCATGAATCACTTTAATCGATTTGGAAATCAATTTATATTTTGATATTTCAACCGGAATAGCTAATAGGTTATCCAAAAATTCATTATGCAATTTGATCAAAAAGTCCAAAATCGCACATAAATAAATTCCAGTATCCTTTTGTTCGATTAGACCAAAAATAACAGGAAGTTCAAGATTCATAACCGGTTTGTTAATAGGTAATTCCTTGGACTGATATTGAACAACATAATGAATAACACAATTCCAACCAATAGCAAATTCTTCAAATAATGATCTTAAATTTTCACTTTCAGATTTTTTCTCTAAAAATTCTTGAAATGTCATAATTTGTGCGGTTTTCCTAGTTAAACTATGTTCAAGTTTAAAGTTCAAAATCTTCACAAATCTAACAATTGGATGAAGATACTTGATGAGTCCTAGTTTCTCATGATGCTTAAAATATACTGAAAGGAATGGATACTCTTTTAAATTTTGCGTGAAATTGATACTATAAAAAGCACGAAAATCTTCAAAATTCACTTTTTTCGTTGATTTCCAAATTTTGGGAAGGTCTTCAGATGTATATTTTTTAAACCATGGGAATATCTCTTCTAACATTTTCAGTTGATTCACATCAACGAAAAGATCTCGTTGGTATACAAAGTAAGATCGTAAGGATTGTATGAATGAATTATTAATTTTCATACAATCATTAATTTCTTTAATCAATGATTTAGACAAAGAATTATCCTCTTGTACATAGTTCTTCCAGAATTCATATACAAATTCTTTGAGAAATGATACCAAAGTTATTTGTTGTATCGTAGATATTTGTTGCGAAGACAGATCTTGTTTTGAAATTGTTTCAATAGAATATTTGAAATATGGTAATAATTCTTTTAATTCAAATTCATTAAAAATTGTTTGTATAGTTTCACAACAAAATATCATTATATCCGAGTTAATGGTTTCGATGATGTCATTAATAGCATTCAGTCCAATGGAAAGTTGTAAAGCATCTTCAGAATTCATTATCAATGTAAAAAAGATTTGCTCATTCTGTTGTTTTTCAATGTCGAAAACCTTTCTAATTATTACACTCATTAATTTAAAAGGATTTCGTGAAAATATGTTTTTGTAAAGAATTATCCGAATCTCGGATTCTAACGGGAGAAAAACAAGAAGTCTCATAATAAATGATCTAATGGGGATCAAATCATCATCTTTTAAATTATCAAAGATTAAATTAATAATATCAGATGTGATAAATTCTCGATTCCTAGATTTTCCCAAATAAATGATTTCTTTGATCTTTCCCGATGGAATCGACCTTATATTTAATAAATCGTTACATACGAGTAATAAATTTAAATTTGAATATTCTTTTGCATCATCGAATTTATCACTTAGAGAAAAAATAATGTCCACATCTTTTTTCCATGGTTTATCATCACATATGTTTTGTAGGACTAAATTTATTGCTTCCCTAAAAAGATATTGATCAAGTTTTCCATGAATAATGAGATCATTTCGAATCTTTGTAATCATGTCTGGAAAATTTTCAACTAATTTTAATTGAATCAAAACATTATCTGCATATTTCCACCAATAAATATGAAGTAGAAATGGATCATTAACTATTTTATCTCCAAATAATTGTGTCACCATAAAATCTAATTCTTCCTTATTAATTAATCTTTTGGTAGTATAAGTTGATAAAATTATTCTAATAAAATCATTATAATATAATTTTGAATATTTTTGTAATTTTTCAAAATTTGGATCAATAGAAATTAAATTATTCTTAAAATCTTCCAAATGATCTTCGATCAATTCTTCATATAATTCTTGATTATGGTCAACATTCTCTGGAACTTGTTTTAATATGTCCAATTCGTCATAATAAAAATACTTATAACGATTGATCTGATTCATATAATAATATGAAAAAGGAAACTCAAGATCCTGGATTATTAAGGATGACATAACATATACAGAAGGTTTCGGTTCAGGTAAATTATTAATATTGATAATGGTATTATCCATAAAGAATTTCCTCCATAGATCAGACAAATCTTCTTTCATTTCGGATTGATCGTTTTCGATATCGAAAAATGTTGTTGTTGCTGATAACTTTTCAAGCGAATATAAAATTTTTGCAATCGTTTGCCTAATAATTATCTTGAAGTTTGATAAATTTTTCTTATTTAAAGCTATCTCATAATGCCAATAAGTACAATTCTCTGAAATCCACTCTAAGGTCTTTGTTTTAATGCATTTTATAAAATTCGTATTACTTAAAATTCTTTTATTTAATATACTATAGACAAAATATACAATGTTAGTGTTAGTATTTAAAAAAATATATAAATTACAACTAATTTTAGTACTACCATACATACCTGATATAATTTTCGTTAAATTGTTTATATTTTATACATGATAAACACCAAAATAATTCATCTTTTAGAATATTTTCAAATGGTATTGTTGAATTAACCATTTTATCAAAAAGTTCGGAATTAGATTTTGATTCATTCAAAAGATTTTTTAAGGATATCTTTTGTGGATCTAAAAATTTGATAGTAATATGTTTCCAACCACACATGAAATTAGGCAGTATTGAATTTTGTTCATAACCCTCTTGAATATGAAATATTATACACGCGTATTTCGTTTCAAAATTTCTTTTTTCGACCAAAAATTCATTTGCAAATTGCTCAATAATGTGTTTCGTGAACTTAATGCATTTAGCGTCAATAGCTGCTATATCGCATTGGAGGAACAACACTTGGTCATTTGATTCAAAAAAGAAATGCTTTATCCGATTTGAAAGTTGTGCTTCGGTTCTAAAGATTGATAAGTTATACACTTGACACCTTAATTGATCTAATAAACAACCCTTCACATCCGTATTAATATTAGAGAAAGTGTTAATAATTATTAGCAAATATCCTTCAGGATTTTCTAATGATTTTTCATGTTTAAATACGGAGTTAAAATAATCATATAGACTATCATGATATTGTTGATGAAAATAAACATGATTTAATCTAATAATTTCATCTCGATCCAAAATTGAATGTTCGGCTCTTAAAATGCCGTCAGGAGATATCAATGCAATTAAACTTTCCTTGCATATTTTCAAAATCTTTTCATTCTCGGCTTTTGGATTACTCTGTGTAACATAAAGTACTAAACTTTGTATAGCATCATCTTTATCGAAACCGATGAACAGGTCCTTCTGCGTAAAATTTTCATATAATGGAGCTATTTGATTAACTCCAATTAAAGTTGATATTTGTCTTGCCCAATTGCCTAAATTTTCTACAAGTAATTCCTGCCTGTCATTAAGAGTATCATGAATTGACATTTTGTGTTTTTCAAATCGATTAAGAAGTGCTGAATCGGCCGAAGCCAAATTCTTTTCATCCATGACAAGAATACATTTAAAACTTGGTGAAACGCAACTACCAAATTATAAATACCAAAATATTATTAATACATATTAATTGAAATTAGAAACTAATTAAAAAGAATAAGAAATTCAAATACATACAGCATAGGATTAACATATGCCCCGAGAGCAACTCGTGTGAAGTATTTGGCATTAATATAATTATGATTCCATAAATCGTAAAGACTACCTATTTATTATAAAATATAATTTATAAAATTTACAAATGATTCCAAATTAAATTAAATAAATTTAATAAAATACCATAAATGTTTTCCAGATCTGTTAGAATCAATGGTCGGCCTGCTTCAACACACATCTAATAACGGATTATTTTATTTAGAAATAAGAAATAGAAAACTTTACCAAAGAAATTCAAATTATTACCATAATTCTACTCAAAACACTATAAGAATAATCATCCTTATCGTCAGGAAATGGTGATCCTAAAATCACAACAGGATCCAATAGTTTCTTTCTTAATTGATAAGTTAATAAATTTACAATAGAATCAGTTTTACCGATAATCAATAAATGACGCGCATCAGAATCATTTAAATTTGAACCGATTGGTTGCTCAATTGGAATTGGTTTATAGAACCATGGACTGTGATTATTAATAGTTTTGAGAAAGTCTCCAAAGAATTCGTCGTACAATTTTTTGTTATTTTCTGCTCCCCCAAAATTACGAGCTAATGCTATTTGAATATTCTCTGGTGTCATTTTTGCTAATGAAAGCCGTTTGACTAGCGCGTAAAAATCTCGAAGACCATGGAAATTAGGCAAGTCTTGACCGTGTTTTTCATAAACCGAATATGCTTTTGCTAATGTTTCTAAATCTTCTCTTTGATAATGTCCAATAACTTTCGTACTTAATAACTGTTCAGTGGTATCAATTAAATCATCTAAATCAAATTGTGGTCTGTAAAGAAATAACATTGAAGTTCATCAATAATATATATTTCGCAAATAATTTCAAAAAAAAATTTAATTACCTTGAACAAGTAATGCACGACTACTTTTACTGATATCCAGGCGCCAATTTGATATTACAACCACTGAAACAGTAGGTCCTTTTGCTGGATAGCTTGGTTCGAGCAAGGGGTGAAGTACTTTTAATGGATTAGAAGGATTCGTTTCAGCCAAACCGACTAAATGCAAATTTTTTTTATAAATATATATGTATAAATGGAACAAAAAATGAACAAATTACCTTGATCAAGCAAAACAACACTAATAACTGGAGATTGTTTGGAATATGTTTCCTGATATTTATTAGCTTCATCAAAAACTTTAATTATACCATCAGAAGTTGAAAACGAAGAACTATGATGTGGAATCCAGTAAAATTGTGGTAAAGATTTAAAATACAGGTCATTCGAATTAGATCCACGCAAATTTGAGCTTATAAGACGAATTGCCAAAGTTTTTGATGAACTTATTTATATAAAATTTTGAGTTAATAAAATATTAGTAATAAAAAAAAAGAAAAAGAAAAACTAGGTCAAATAAAATTTCATTACAAACCCGGGAGCTCCGATTAAAAATAAGGGAATCTTTGTTAAGATGCATACAATCATAACTAAAACATTCTCTAATAAAGCTTCATTTTTTGCTGTATTAGGTGGACATTGCATTCTATTAATATAGTCTTCCTGCTCTTCACGAATAACTTTAGCAAATATATGTTCTCCCACATAAGTTTCATGATTTTGTAATACTTGTTCAATTTCGTGACGATATTGTTTACGTAAATTTATGTTATTAAATCGAGAATGATAACAAAGGCTAAGCGCTAAAATATAAGATCTTATTCTTGCGTTCGGATTTCCAGGTGGTGGATATATATTCTCCTTTCTATAAGCAGGACGATTTTCAAGAGATTTATAAAAAAATTTCACCAGCGTTATAGCTCGCTTGACATCACGTAAGCTAACACTATATGGCTCCTCAACCTCACGAATGAACTTCTGAGAAGCAAATAGGAGCTCTGCAAATACTGGATGTGCCAGATCTGTTAATTCATTTTCAACCATAATTTGAATGTACTTGTATTCATCGTCTGGCTTTAGACTACCATAGTCGCATACATAGTCCAAAATTTGATCAGGAAGTGGTTTAACCTGATAAACGAGACTGCTTTGCTCTTCGTATATTATAACTTCGCTTTGAGTTTTTGTACGAAGACGGTATGGGTTGCAGGCAGAGAAAAAACGGATATTTGGATGTATAAGTTTACCGTTGAGCATTCGATGGGTTATTAATTCTGCAAGTAATCCTATATAATTGCAAGCGTTGATTTCATCAAAGAATAACCAAATCTCGCCTTTTTCGGCCCTTTTTAAAGCATCGTTCATAAACATCATAATAATTTCTTCGCTGATTCCAGCATGGAGATTAAGAGCTTGAAATTGAACTTCAACAATCTTAGCTAAATAGACAATTAAACTTGTCTACAAAAAGAAAAATTTAGAACAAATTTTCATAAAAAAAAAAAGAGCTTTTTTTTTACCTTGCCACATCCTGCTTCACCACTAATTATGACTGGAATATTTGCACGCGCTCTTAAAAGAATTAGAGCCATCTTTATTAAATTTTCACCAGTTATAGCATATTCTGGAAGTTCTAAGTTTTCTGTCGATCTTCGTGCCAAATATTCTAATTTTGCGAAGAGCGCATTTGCTGACATTGTATTGTAATCATCTAATTCCCACTTTGTTCGATCCCCGATTACTTGACTTTTTAATAGAATCTTAACATTTTTATGAACTTTTGTTCTGTCACGATATAAAGCTGATATACTATCTGAAGTTTGAGAATTAAAGAATAATATAAGATGATTTGAATCGTCCCATTGGACAATCGTATCAAGACAAGCATTGCCATTCATAGATTCAAGTTGCGCAGCTTTGGATTTAATAGAACTAGTTGCTATATCTTTCGAAACTTCTATCAAAGTTCCAACTAATAAAGACCTAATGTTTGTTTCTTTTACTTCTTTTGCAAGATTATCTAAAGTAAAATATTGACTTGAAGATAGTCGAATTAATTGATCTGCAAGAACATTAATAAATATTTCAAAGAATCTAAATGAAGAAATATCTTCGGAATTTTTATTAAAGAAATATTTGGCTATAAGATTTTGACAACGTTCTTCCGGTAACGGGTCTTTGATTGCTTTTTCTGTTCGGAAATGGATTTCTCTTGTATTTATTTCTTTACGATCATACAAATTCAAATATTGACAAGTAACCTGAATTGGACTATTAATTTCTCGAGAAATTCTTAAATTTTTTATATTCCAAGTTAAATGATTAAATAATAGATATCCGGCCATAGGAATAGAATAAAGTAAATGTTGTTCAGCAGTTGAGGCTACTTCGATAAATATATGTGTTGATGATGGAAGCCTAGCTATATCAAAATTAGTAGAAACTATACCCAAAGTTAATAGCTCAAATAAAAACATATTGACATCATAAGGATGATCTGATGATACTATATTGATATGTAAACTTTCTATGGGACGAAGTTTAAATTCTTTAAATTGACGTACGAGCCTACCAAACTCCATACCATCGCTTATTAAAAAGCTACGTGGAATTTTCTTTTTAGTGAAGCTAGCTTCTTTAATCCATTCGGTTTTGCCTTGTCCCGATAAATCGGATGAAACACGTATAACATTTTGACATAGTTCTCCATAAATTTCTCTCATTGTAATAATGTTTAAACCGTTTGTTGCATGAACATCTAAAGAAAATTGATCTAAAACATGATTATGTATTCCAGTTTCTCTACAACAAATAAGTGCCAAAAGATAATCTTTTTCCTGATCATGAACTTCTCGCATTGACCTAATTTGATTCACTAAATTAAATTGAAGCTCATAGTCTAACGACTCTAGGTTTGCAATACAGAACAAGTGATTCTCATAATCATTATTTGAAGCAAGAAAACTTCGTTTAATGAAAATCGTGAGCTCTTCAATCGTAGTTGACGGAGTGCATATTAAAAGTTGCCATGGTTTTGGATAAGATCCATGATTAGCAAATAACGACATGATGACATTAGAAACTAATGTTCTGTCGTTGCAAGCCGCAACGAATAATTTACCCTTCGTAACTATATCTGATTTTACGTGTTTCCCAAGAGCTTTAAGCTTACGAGGTTGTTTTGGAACATTTCTAAAAATTCTTTCTAATTCATTACCAATTTCACAAAGCATTTCAAGATACTCGTTAGATTCATGTGATAATTTTTGGACACACTCTCGAGGCGGTAACTGGGCTTTGCTGTTTACAAATTTAATCAATATTTTACATTCATCTTCATTTTCGTTATGTAACTTTTCTGATGCGAAATAATCGTAAAATGCTAAAATGTGACGGGAAGAGAAGAAAGTTAAGTAGTAACATCTCTCCTGTGCTTCATCCACTATTTTCTTCCTATAAATTGATAAGTAAGCTCGCTCATCAGACATCCTGTTAATAAATAAAACCATGCTAAAATTGAAATATATTTACCATTCACTAAGTTCATTTGTTAAATTTTTTAAGTAATTTTTCATACTTTCTGTTCCATGCAATTTTTGTTCGAATCTTCTATAATTAAAATGTCCCATTTGGATCAACACTGATCCCACGTTAAATATTTCTTGAGCGATATCAACTTGGGCAGTAAAATCATCTATAATTTTGGACATTTCCTTATCTTTATTATTTACTACACCATCATCATTTATCCTAACCGTGATTTTTAGTTTGGCAATTAAAAGAACTCGCCCACGTAAATCAATAATTTCATTTAAAGTATACTTCTTCTCGGTTTTAGAGGTATATTGTAATAATACTTTACATTTATCTCCCTCCATCTCATCGCGTTTAAAAACGTAAAATCCGTTTCTTATGGCATTCTTAATCTTTTCCTTAGTAACTCCTTCATAGTTCGAAATGCTATTGTACGTGTTTTGTAATACCATAACATTTGATAAAATTTTAAACAAATCGTCATAAGTATCAAATTTATACTCCATGAAAAATTGCTTGGCTTGAATAATCGACGTTACCGTATCCTCTTGAACCAATTTTTCATCCGAGTGATCGCCTACTCCATTAATCAAATTCATAATTTCATGATCAGCAATATTTATTAAGAAGTTGATAAATTCATAAGCAATATTATTAACGAATTCAATAACATCATCAGTAATTGATAATTCTGTTATTAATTTCCAACAAGTTTCATTAGGGTTTCTTGCTAAGGATTCAAAAATACTATTAATTTGCCCAAGTTCCGTGACACAATCTTCATCTTTTAAAATACGAATCGACTTCAATAGCCAATCCTTTACCTCTTTTACACGTAATACATTGAAAATACATGCAACCTGTTCAAGTTTTTCAATACATTGAGGAATTTTCGAAAGATGATCAAGAGTCTTTATTAATTTATCGGTTTGACGGATAAAACCCATTAATTGAAGTTCCTTTTTAACATTCGTAACATTTATCCAATACAAAGAAGTATCTGAACATTTGAGTTTTTCCCAATCCTTAAATTGTTCAACAACTGTATTATATTTTTCAAAAACGATCGGTATCAATTTTTGTGCTATATATTCCACTTTGGTTGCAGGATCTGCCTGGTAACAAACTTCAAAGATAGTTAGAAAAATTTTAGATTGATGATATTTGTAACAACGTCTCGCGCTATCTAACGTTTTATCATGGAACTCCAAATAATCTGGTTCAATTACTTGTTTCAAAATTGCTCCATCTTCAAATTGCAATTGTTGTAAATAATCATCTAAATCCAGTGCATTCGAACAAAATCTTCCATAAAACTTGAAAAGCGTGTCGAATTGAAGTTGAAATTTCTTATATAACCCTCTAAGTTTTGCAATTTCATCTCGAGAGACGATCACATCACTTAAAGATTCCTTCCTGGCTACAGCTGCATTAAAATGAAAAAATAATTCATCATCTGAATATTTTAAAATTTGTTGTAATAATCTTATATCAATTGTTTTTTTAAGGAGTAATCCGCAAAGTTCGTTTATAGAAGCTTGAACACGCTGAACGAATGGGTTTGAATGAACTTTTTCAACATTTCCAGTAGCGCATAATATAATTTTCCAAAATTTACTAGTTTTTAAAATGTTCAAATGATTTTCCGAAGATGTAAAAGATTGGCTTTGCAATTTAGCAATTATCAAGCATAAAACCTCTTCACTCATACTAACAATTATTCATAAATAAAAATAAAAAATTAGTAATCTTCAAGCTTATTTATTCATGAAGACAATCATAATGAAAAAACTTACGGATTTGGAACAATTAAAGTTTTGGTTCTTTTATCACAATCGCAAATTATAAATAATTTATCTATTAACTGATCATCGATTTGAACGTTCTTGCTTAGTATTTCTTTTATCATCTCTAAAAATAATTTTTTGAATTCCATGCGTTGTATCTTCATTATTGATTTTGTTGCGGCAAATATTTGAGTTTCTGAACATCCCTTCACTCTTTTTATGGCAATGGAGGTTATCTCTTGCCAAAGATTGACCTTTTGACCAAGCAAAGGATACATACGTTCTAATTGTTGAAATACTAAAAAAATAAAGTTATTGTCACTACTGTCATTTGAAGCACTTTTCTTGTTTGTCCTCATCTTAGTCAAAAAATGTGTAAACCAATTTACACAAATATTTGGTATCATTTTTCTAGAATCAATAAACCAGTCATTCAAAATTTCTGGAAAGATATTCAATAATTCAAAATTATTAGATTGTGATATAAGATCCAATGAAATTATGGCATAATCACTGCGCCATTTCAGACAACCATTTCGAAGTAATTTTTGTATAGCCGAGATATTTTGATCTGTCCACTTGCTATTTGGATTTCTAAGTAAATAAAAGACTCGATCACGAAAAGTGCTAGAAACATCATTTCGGCAGTTTCTAGGGAATCTTTTAAAATAGTTTTCTAAAGTAGCAGCATCACTTCCAGAAATATTCTCTTGGACTTGTTCAATAAAACACTTGAAAATACTTTTATCGGACGTGTCATTACACGACGAAAGCACTTCATTCCAAAGTATAAGTAGTCCGTCCATATCATGACACAATTTTATTAACCACTTATAAAATTAAAATAAAAGTTAATAGCTACACTTTCTCGAGAAAAATAATTATATTCAAATTACCTTAGCAAGTTTAATGTAAGTTTCAAACTTTACGTTGACAATATACGGCATAGTTCTTTTAACTTTTTTAATAAATTTTAATAATAATTTGTAATTAGGATACTTTAATGCTCTTAAACGATCAATGAAAGTATAATCAGGGTCAACTTCTGCAGCAATTGTAAAAATTTTGAGCCAATCAAATTTCATCTTAAAAGCATTATTATGGACTAAAGTTGCAATAGCATTAGAAATTTGATCCCCGGTGGATGAAGGTAAAGTTTCTTTCGTATAGCCCTCGAAGGCATCAAGCAGTAACTTGGATGGAAATGCTTTTACTAATTCATAAAACGCACTTTGCCTTTGAATATAATACCCTAATAGAATACATAAGAAAAGTCGTTTTGCTCTTGATTCATCATTGATGTGATTGATAATAAATGCGAAATCTGACGCACGAATCGTAAGCTCGCGGTGGACAGTTAATAAATTTTGGTATCCCGTAACTTTCTCTTTAATGTTTTCATCTTTGATAGAATCATAAATATGATCTACAAAAGCATAGTCGTGTATATCATCGTGGTATAAGCTATATTGTAATTCACGAGTATTTGTCCATATGTCGAATTGATCATTTCTACTAAGTTCTAACGTACGATAATCACGAGTACCATTTCCTTCGAATATAGTTGCTGCTTTTGTTGTTACATGGTTGCTAGGTACAAAAATAGCATATTTATATTGAATATCTTGAGTGATATTTGACATCGAAATAGTAACCGGATCAGATTGCCAATATGTTGGATTATGAGGTCGTTGAAAAAGTTTGATAATGGGATTTTTCCAAGAACCTAATTCTTTTAAACTACCTAGAACTATGGGATGTCCAAATTTTTTAATATTTTCTGGTAAATGAACATGAAACATAACATTGAATTCCATGTTAAGCAAATCGTAATAAAAGGAAAAGATAAGTTCAATAAATGTCAAGTAAAAATTGGGATTATCTTTATCAGACTTAATTATATTATAAATTGAGCAGAAGAATAGGTGAAAAGAAATTTTTTTCTGACAATTATTTTCACATACACAAATTACTAAATGGTTACTAGTGCAAGTAGAATCTTTGTTTATGGGTGTAACTGTTAAAAGATGGGCGTATTTGATTTTGAACCTATTTTCCTAAAAGAGTATTGTGTTTTATGGTTTTAATTCAAAAAAAAAGGTCTCCTGCATTTGATGATATTATTTAATATTTTTGTTCTCTTATTCGTAATCTTACAATTATTCTATTTAAAAAAATATATATATTAGAATTTATAAGTGTGTGTTAAAATAAAGACACACACTAACTTGATAGATAATTCATGCAGGATAACTTTTGGGGACATAAGATAAAGGAATTATAAATAAAAATTTGTGTTTGTGATACATCAAGTCCAAATACATCTGAAGAACTCATTCCATGATCAAGGGCTGAAAATTGATAATCAAAATACTGGCCATGATAAGAGCGTCATTTTTGCCATTTTTTTTTTTTTTAAGAAATGCTTTTTACGGAATCTTTTTTTTTTTTTTTTTTTTTTTAGATAATACTGATGGTGTTTAAAAAAGAAAAATGATTTTTTAAATTTGTAGAGCGTCGAATTTTTTAAAAAATTATTTTACTACGGCGACGGAGATTTTTTTTTTAAAATTTATTTTTTATTTTGTTTTGCTATAAAGGTGTGGAGGTTTTTTTTTTTTAAAAAAAAAAAAAAAAATAATTTACTAAGCTAAAGAATTTGTTTTAAATAATGTAATTTTTTTAAATTAAAAAAGAAAATTTTTTAAAATTTATTTTACTGCGGAGGCGACGAATTTTTTGCGTGGTGATTTTTTTTTTTAAAAAAAAATCTTTAAAATTTATTTAATAAAAGTAAAAAAAAATCCTAATCAAATGAATATGAATTTCAATTAAAAATAATTTCATGTTTCTTTTCTTATTTTCAAACCAAATTTTTAAATGCACTGCTAAAATCAAAATTTTCTACATCTGTTTCTTCTAATCAACCATCATTTACATATGTAATGTATCATTATTTAAGAATTACGTATTTAGTCTTAATTAAATTTTATTTAAAACCACATTCACATTACTATTGCTAATAATTTAATAATATTTGAAAAATGATTTAAATAATATTAAAATAAAAAATAATAAATAAGTAATTTTTTATTAATATATTGGTTAATTATTATGTATAAAATTATTTCAATCAATATGTGCATTATTAGAATTAATTATTGCTGATAGAAATAAATAAAATGTAATTTTTCATAAAATTTAAAGTAATAATTCTAACTCTTTATTACTAATTTATAATATATTAATTGTTATTATTTAATAATCCATCTGAAAATTAAATATTTTTATAGTATCAATAAAAGGATTATTTGGAAATTGTTTTAAATCTTTAAAATAATTGCAGATGTAATATTCATTATTAAATATTGTTTGATTTAATGTTCAAATAAGTTTATATGATTCAATTTTGTACTTTATTCAAAAAAATAGTAATTAAAGATTAATTAAAATTATTATTTAATTAAAGATTACCATTTTATTAATATTTAAATAAATTTTTTGAATTTTTATAAAGTTGTTTTAATTATTAAAAAATTTAAAATTTTTTTAAAAAAAATTAATATCTTTATTTTTAAATTCAATTATAGTTTTAAGTAATATATTAAATTATAGTTTTATTGTAAAATAAAAATTATTTTTATATCATATAAAAGCAATTAAATATCAAAATTTTTGAATTTTAAAGTAGGATTATTATGAATTTTAAATAAATATTAAATTGCTTGCTTGAATTACTAAAAAATAAATAAAATTTATTTATCAATGATTTATATCCAAATTATAACTAACTTGTAAAGAATTATTTACTTTAAATTTTACATAAATTACTTTGTTTATTTCTATAGAAGTATTAATATAAATATCGTTATCACAATGGTTTCGTAACTTCAAATAAAATCTCAAAAGGGGTAAATAAAACTAAAACAATTACTCAAGAAATCACAGGTAAGGATTTACAATAACATCGAAGAGTTATTCTCAATAAAAATCACGTGAGGTAAACACAAAATAAACACAAAGATAACTCAAAGATATTTCAGAGATTAAACTTCAGAGACTCCAAGTCAATACAGCAAATCAATACAATATCATATAATAAGTTTACTAACTAAAAGGATTGCACAAATGCAAAGGGTTACAGATAATTTATATCAGTTTCAAAGGGTTTGCGAAGGATAAGTTTTGTATTTGGTTAATTATACTCCTTTATAAATATAATATATAAGTTCAGTATCTAAAAGATTAACATCTCGTCAGTACTGAGACTCAAAGAAAATACAGAGATATTTATACATGTTGAATAAATAATAAAATAAACTAAACTAAATA
>CAJVPQ010000666.1:0-24543 GCA_910591825.1 Funneliformis caledonium
AAAAAATATTTAATATAAATAATAATATAATAAACAATTATTAATTTATTTAATCAACTTTATTATTTCTAATTTAATGATAATAAATTATTCAAGAAGAATGATTGGTTGACTTGAATTTTTATCAGTTCAGGTCAGGTCAGGTCGACCTGTTGACCTGATCTGACATCAACCTGAAAATCTATTGACCTGACCTGAATTTTCAGGTCAGTTCAAGTCAGGTAAACAGGTCGACCTGATTTGATTCAGAGCTCTAAGTTCAACCATTAATTTTTTTTGCGAGTTCCAGGAATGTTCTAAGAATGTTTCTGTCATTAATCCATAATTATTAAAGGGTGTTTAGTACTGTAATAGGATTACGTAACTAGCGCAGTAAAGCATAGTATAAAATTAACCAGTACATAAATTCAGCTAGATTCTTGAACATAATAACTTAGTATTCAAGCTAGCCTGAAATTAGTGAACTAATAGAAATACTTTAGTTTCCTGCCAGTTTTATAATAGTTTCAGGATACTATCAATTTACCATTATAATGTCAAGCTAGATTCTCAAATCACATATCCAAAAGATCAGTCAAAATTAATCACAGATCTATTGTGTCACCTGACACAATATTTTTTTACCACATTTTGGGATCTAGAAAGGCAATTAAATAGGTGTAAAGGGTAAGCACTTTAATATAGAATCTAGCATCCAACCAGATGCAGGAAATCAGCATTCTCAACATAAAATCAGATATCTAAACAGTTATAGAGAGCCAACAACACTATTATAGAATTTAGCATGTAAATGACTCAGAAATAAGAAAAAAAGTATGGTATTTAGATTATATGCATGTGATAATTAGATTATATTATGGTAATAAAAATATATTAACATAAAAAAACACAAATATCAAAAAAGACTTAAAAACATAGCTAGAATGTAAAAGTGATATAAGAAATAATAAAATATTAGATTATATGTGATATTCAGACTATATCATTTAGATTATATAGACTCTTTGCAATAAAAAAGGAGAAAATTACCAAAAAATTTTTTTTTTGCTTTATAATTTAAATATTATTTTTTTTAATAAAATAAGTATAGATTTAATATTAACTCAAAAAAAATTTTTTTGATAGTTTCCTCCCTTTCTATTGCAAAAAGCCATATATGATATTTAGATTATATCATTTAGATAATATGTGATATTCAGATTATATGAGATATTTAGATTATATGTGATATTTAGATTATATGTGATACTATAATCTAGGCTAAGTGGAATATCACATATAATATAATTTATATTACATATGGTATTCTACTACTTTGATTATCATTAGTAATATAAATTTTTCTTTTTAGAAGTTTATGTAATCATATTTTGATTTTTGCCAAAATTAAAATTATCTTTTTTGGATTTATATAATGTTATCTAACATTCTAAAAAGGCACTTTATCTGGATTTATAAATTTTAGTTGAAATTAAGAATATGACAAATAATATATAATGAATATGATTTATATTTGAAAAAAATTCTAAGTCTCCAGAATATATAATAAAATGAAATATAAAAAGTGTGATGCAGAATGACAAATTATTTAAATAAAAATTACATGACACTAGTGTTAAACATTAGTGATGATGTGTAATAATTTTTTATTATAAAATATTAAGATTTAAATACTTAAATATCTAATTAAATCATAAGATTTTTTATGAGAATAGTTACTGATTTTTTAAATAATTACTATGAAAAGAGATATTAATAATTATTAATTTAAATTTTTATTAAGTTAAGATTAAAGAAGAATTATATAATATTAAAGATGAATATTAATTTTTATATATTAATAAGATTTAGATAGTATCATTTATAATTGTTAAATTTAAAATAAATGTTAAGACAGTTTTTGTTTTTTTTTAGATTTCAAAATATATTTATTATATAATTAAATTGAACTAAAAAAATATGAAAATAAAAAATCATAATAAATTAGCTAAAGTAATGGTAAAATAATTTCACATTAGTTAATACTGTTATACGAGTCAATTGTGAAGACTACTAACTGAAAAATAGACTTCAACACATATAGCAACGTTTTAGGTATCTGAAAAATAACAATTTATATTAACAATTCTAAAGTCTTGTTGGCGTCAATAGAATTATCAATGTAAATCACTACAATCAATGTATATGTTTATGTGGGAGAGTAATAATGATAGATTAGATTTTATATTATGAGTTTAACTAATTAAAGTTATAAGGTAAAAGGTTAGTTTTATTAATTAGAGAAATTAGGATCAATACCATTTAATAATTTAAATAAGCTCTTGTTCACGAACTTACAAAATTAAAGAATAAATTATGTTAAAACTGTATTAGAAAATCTATTTAATAATTATTGTCAAAACTATTTAGCTTGATTTTATTAACTGAGTAATTATCTGACTTGTAATTCACTCAAGACTAACTAAGATTAACTGAGACTAAAACTGACTAAAAAACTGACTGACTGAAATTGACTAAAGACTGTCTCTCGAGAATACATGAAATTCCTATCATATTTATATAAAATTTTGAATCTAATTCTATTACTAAATTAAGATAAAGTACAACTTAATAAACTACAGAAACCTTGTAAACATTGTTAACTTAATTAACAAGTTTAACTAAGTAAATTATATTAACTATATAAACATATTTAAATTTGTCTAATGACATTTTTTTTTTTTTTAATTTTTAACAATATGGTACTGTCACGAGTTTATTAATTAGATTTATTGTTTTAAATGCACTAATCCAGTGATGTGCACTTAGAAGATTGAAAGCACTCTTGGAAGCACTTTTGGAAGGGTTGAAAGCATAATACTCTAATAAATTCATTTGGATTGGAAGCTTCCAATCAAATTTTATATATTGGAAGCATAAAATGCACATCACTACACTAATCTATAAAAGTAAAAGATACAAATAAGAAAATCTATACTAAACTGCAGCTACCCCCATGACTCTGTTTCAAGCTCGTTTAGGCTGACCAATCACTGACTTTCCCCTCTAATAAGTCCACTAAAACCATTTCTAATGAACAACTCATCAACAAGAAAAGCTAATGAAACTGTCAATATCATAACGCTATTCTTTTAACTAACCACTAATTCTTTAACTATTAGAAAATTTATACCCTTCAGAACATACGAACCTAAGATTAGCTTCTAAAAAAAGAAAGGTTAAAAAAGACAACCAACTTCAATAAGTTCCTAGCTAAAATGCCTGGTTAATTCCAAGTTATAATGACCTTCTACAACAGGAGCGCCTAAAACACTAAGGTTCGTCAGAAGCTCTTTGGATATCTCAAACTTCTATGTTGATATAGCTGCAGACAAAAATATAGAGCCTAAAACACATAGTTGCGAGAATCAAAAAATTTCGCTAGAATTAGCAGACTCTATGACGTCAGAAAATCTTCAAAAGAATGTTGTTATTTATGAAGGTAATTGGATAGTCATCACGTGAGATTTGTTTACACCCAAAGATATATCAATTCTGATCATCATTTTAGATACTCCTTAATGTTCACTTTTTATAGGCAAAAAAGAAAAAGGAAAACAAACGAGAAAAATATTCGAGAGAAGTGGCGAAAAAATATTTTAACAAAAAAATATCACCATTTGGACTAATAACGAAATATTTTGTGGTTGAGGGTATGGTGAATAAAAAGAGAAAAAAGTTTTAATAGGGAAGTTTGTTTTTATTCGCAAGCTAAACCATGGCTGCCCTTGAACGTACACATTTTTACATAAAAATTTTTAGACAAAATCCAACGAGGAAGAAAAGGTTCAAATTTGTTAATGACATTTTTTTTTTAACTTTTAACAATGTGGTACTACCATGAGTTTATTAAATAGATTTATTGTTTTAAATACACTAATCTATAAAAGTAAAAGATACAAATAAGAAAATCTATACTAAACTGCAGCTACCCTGTGAATCTATTTCAAGCTTGTTTGAGCTGACTAATCACTGATTTTCCCTTCTAAGAAATCCACTAAAACCATTTCTAATGAACAATTCGTCAACAAAAAAAGCTAATGAAATTGTCAATATCACAACGTTATTCCTTTAACTAACCACACTAATCCCCTAACTATCAAAAAATTTACATCCTCCAGAACACACAAACCTGAGATTAGCTTCTGAAAAAAGAAAGGTTAAAAAAGACAACTAACTCCAACAAGTTCTTAGCTTAAATGCCTGATTAATTCCAAATTACAATGATCTCTCATAATAGGAGCACCCAAAACATTAAGTTCCATCAGAGGCTCTTCAGATATTTTAAACTTTCATATTGATATATCTGTCAATTCAGATTACAACCGTCGGCAAAAGCATAGAGCCCAAAACACATAGTTACGAGAACTGGAAAATTCTACTAGGATCGGTGAACTCTATGACATCAGGAAATCTTCAAAAGAATGTTGTTGTTTATAAAGGTAATTGGATAGTCATTATGTAAGATTTATTTACACCTAAAGATATATTGATCCTGATCATTATTTTAGATACTTCTTAATGTCCACTTTTTTTAGACAAAAAAGAAAAAGGAAAACAAACGAGAAAAATATTCGAAAGAAGTGGCGAAAAAAATATTTTAACAAAAAAACATCACCATTTAGACTAACAACGAAATATTTTGTGGTTGAGGGTATGGGAATAAAAAGAGGAAAAACTTTGAATAGGGAAGTTTTGTTTTTTATTTGTAGGCTAAGCTGTAACCACCCTTGAATATACAGTCGACTCTGGATATAATGAACCTGTCATTTCAGAAGATTTAGTTCAGTATAAAGTGAGTTTGCTATATGATATTTATGTTTTATACTGAACTGTTCAGTATATAAAATTAACTAATAAAAATACAGATATGTGATCATTTCATAACAAATTTAAAACTATTTATTATATTAAAAGTATTACAGTTATATACAATACATTATTTCGAATTCATTACTCAACAATATTATTATAAAAGTAATTATGAATATCATCTTGTTTTAAATTTTTTACAATTAGTACCTTAACTCGCTTATGCAATCTTTTTAAAACTTTCAATTCTTTGTTTACTTCACCAAACTTTGGTTCTTACTCATATAAAAATCTTATTATTTTATCTGCAGCATTTTCTGCTTCTGTCAAACTAACTTTTTCCAATATAAGTATAGATTCATCTTCATTTGTCATATGCTTCTCTTTGTTTAAAATAGCATCAATTATTTCACGATCTATAAGTTCACCCTCTGGCATTTCATCCTCTAAATGGAGATATTCATGTGCATCAAGATCACTTCTTAAAAGCTGGGAAATTAACATAGCAAGCTCATTAATTTCTGTATCAAGACTAAAAAAAATAGCTGCATTAATAAAATTTCGTGATAAATAATACTATATATAAATTATACAACATACGATACCTATCAGAAATTACTGAATTATAATCATCAGGAATTTCGTCAATTTCATTATTTGGTAGAAGAATACCTGTTTTTTTCCAGCAATTTGATATTGTTTGAAATGATACCATAGACCATGCTTCAACTGCATTTTGTAAAGCATCATAGATCGTATAATCACTAAGTTTTTCCACTAAACCATCCTGCATATCATCATATATGTTAATCTAATTTTGAATAAAAAGGCGTTTATAATGACACTTGAATAAATGAATAATGCCTACGTCATATGGTTGAAGTTCAGTAATAGTATTTGGTGGGAGAAATTTTACTTCTACACTATCTAACTTTTCTTGGGTTTCATCTAAAATAAGGTGTACTGGCGCATTATCAATTAAAAAAATGATCTTTCTATTTTTTTGCCTCATTATTTCATTAAGTTTAAAAAGGATATCATTAAAAATACTAACTTGCATCCAAGCTTTTTTGTTTCAAAAATAATAAACTGAAAGGTTTTTGTAATTAATATTTTTCATAATGCGAGGAGTTTTGTATTTATGAATAAATGTAAGAGCCATCTTTTCTGTTCTAGTTGCATTTGCTGCACAAAATATTATAACATGAGATTTTTCTTTTTTATGTTCTAATAAAGAAGCACATGTTAAACTCTAGAGGATTCTATTTTCCAAAAAAGACCCGTTTCATCACTATTCCAAATATCTTTCAGACTATAAGATTCAAGAAGCTGCTATAAAGCAAGACAGTCATTTTCTATTGATTCAGCAGAAGGTGCACTTACAGCTTCACCTTGCTTCTTGAATTAGCGTAAACTATAACGTTTTTTAAAACCAGTTAACCACCCATCTGAATAACAAAATCTTCTATTGAAAACTAGTTGGCAAAGTAGTTTTTAAAATATTACCATTAATATTCTGCTTTGTATTAAGTGTATTATCAACCCAAAGGCTGAGTGTATCTTCAAGTTGAGGCCACTTTGGACCACGAAATTTTTTAACACTTTCTTGACTTTTTGAAATTGCAAACTAACATTCTTTCTCTTTCAAAATGTCAGTAATTGTTGACTTTCCAATACAGTATTGTTATGCAAGACTAACATTAGAAATGTTTGGGTTGTTTTCTTTATTTCACAAATTTCGCACTTTTGTGTGGCAGAAAGAATAACTCTCTTTCTTGACATATCAGAGTTTTTAAAACTTCTGATATAAAGATTATCAAGTCAGATTATTCACGGTTAACATAATTTATAGTGTATTAGTATAACATTTTTAATTTGATTGTCAATTACACAATCTCATATGCTAAATTTTAAATCATGTGATTGTTCAGTTTATTAAATATATAGCTTAATATACCTGTTCAGTTCAGATGCGGCATATAATGTTTTATTATATGAATTCGTTATATCCAACCTGATTAATTATAAAATAATCAGTTCTGCAATACATGGTTTAGTATAATGAATTTTCGGTATAAACAGGTTCATTATATCTAGAGTCGATTGTACACGTTTTTTACATAAAATTCTTAGATAAAATCTAACGAGAAAGAAAGGAAAAATTTGTTAAATTCGTTAATGACATTTTTTTTAATGATGTAGTACTGTCATAAGTTTATTATATTTGTGTTATAATATTACAAATAAAATTAATAATAAAAAATTAAAATTAAAAGTAAAAACAATAAAAAATTAAACTATGATTATCTTTTGTGATTCTTTTACAAACCTATTTGGATTGACCATTCATCAGAACATCTTTCAGAAAAAATTAAAAAATCCGTATTTAATGATTGAATCATCAATAAGATATTCAAATAAAACCGTCAATACTTATCCAAAAAATCGAACTAAAAGAAACCAAATTTTGTAGCTGAAATATATCAAGTAATCCAACTATTTTATACAGTTTTATTAGAGAATTTCATAGTTATAGGACATTTGATCTTGACTTTTTTCTTTTTCAGTCTCATGGAAATGCCATTTTTCCTCTCTTCTTAGATCATTTTCTTACATCTGGGAGTCCAAATGTTGTTATGGAAGGCAGTAATGAGAAAGTTAGAAGTATTCATGAGAAGACATTTTGAGTTAGAAGGAGAGAACAGCTCCTTAAAAAGTAAAAACATTTGATTAGGAATAACTCCTATAGCCAAATGCATACAGGTAGTAAGGTTAAGTGAAGGGTCCAATAATTTCATGAGCCGATTTTTAATGGTAGAGTAAAGATTGAGCCTATTATAGTTTTTTCCAATTTTGTTTAAGATTAATTTGTTGAATAAACGAGCAGATCTCTGTAATTTCCTATATTCTATGAAAGCATGTCTACAAATGATAGTAATCTTCTCTAGACGATGTACAATAGATATAAAGCCAGTTTTTATACAGATCAGGTTGTTTTACTGAAAGTTTATCTATTGTAGGTAGCTTGTCAGTTAAGAATTTTAACTTGAAGCATTTTTTTCATCTTTGAACAAAAGAGATAGCAGCAGAAACATCTCCCATATTTGAGGAAAATACGAAAAAAGAGGTAGGCCAATAAATATCAGAAGAATAGGTATGTTGAGTTAATTGTGAATTTCTATTGAGATCCATAAATATTGAAAATTGTTTAGCTGCATTAAGGTTTTCCAGAATTTCCTGATTGAAGTTTCAACAGAAATTCAGTTGAAGCTGAGAAGAAGCTGTAGATCATCACAAGTTGTAAAGTTGAGTAATAAAGGCAATTTAAAGCATCCAGCTTTTGCTAAGTTGTCAACTACATCATTGTAATGATCTCCTGAATGATCTTTTACTTTAATCAACTTAATAGTAAGTTTTAATTCGCTGATTATATGATTAACTAAGACTCAGACAGTATAGTTAGATACTTTCTTACGTATTCTTATTGTAAAGTTATGATTCAGACAAAAAGTATAGTAACTGTTAATAACTACTTGACTATCCAAATATATTGTTAGCGAAGAGAGTTTAGGACAAATGATTAGAGCAGTAAGAAAGGCAAAAAGTTCAGTTTTAGTGGACGATGGGTGATGTAATACTGCAGTATTAAAAGAATTTTAGTAGTTGCATGATAAATCTGGGTAAATCCATCCTAGTCCCATTTTGCACTCTTCTGAAGTTAGATTAGAAAGAGAGCCATCGGTATAGAAATTGAGCTTTACATGAGTGAGATAGATTAATAAGCTTATTCTGATATGAGATATTCTTTATACATTTTCTAATGAGCAAAATATTTGTCAATTGAATTGGGCATTCAATACATCTATTAGTCAGATGATCTGTTGTGAACAAAATAGATTTTCTAAAAGCATCTTTTCTCAGTAATTGATAATGATGAGATGCAATATAATTTTTAGAAGTTTGTTTCATGATAAATAATGTCTTTTTAAGTGGGTGAGTTATACAAATTCTTTCAACAACTATGGCAATGAGAGCATTGTAGCCTTTAATACAAGTTGCATACGTGATAGGTTTACCAAAGATTTTCCTCAGGTGATTGGGTGATTTTTTGCAAAAGTTTAATAGAGCTACGTCATTGAAATTACAGCTAGGACATTAAATAATTGATCTATTATTGTAATCTTGACTAATGTCTGCATGAAGGTCAGCTTTTACGAAGTATTGAATGAGAATGTTGTTTTGATTTTTCATTTTTCTGAAGATTCTTCTTATAATAGTTACATCCATAATGGAATGGTGAATAGTCACAAATTCTTTTTTTAAATCATCTAAACTAATTTCTACACTAGGTCTATCTATGTAACTATTATTTAAACCATTTAATTTATAAGAATAATGTACTAATCTACTATCTGAGCTATCTAAAATTTTTTTTTACTATATAATAAAGTTTAAAAGTGTGAGCTGTGGGTATGTGATTATATATATTTCTTTGAGTAATTTCTTTCCAATTTAATAGGTGAGAACCATTGATGTCCAAGAACTGATTGATAAATAATAGTGAGTATTTATGAAAAATATTATTATATTTCTTCAATTAATCAGCATTAAATATGAGATTTAAGAACAGTGAGCCTTCTTTGATTTCATTAGCTAAAAATTGGTTTGTAATTAGAGAGATACTGATATTTTCATGATTTAGTAAGCTCAGTATTATGCTAATGATATTTCTGTACAATTTAGCATCAAATCTTTTGTCTTATTTTTGCAAAAGGAAAGTATGTAGCAAGTGTTGAGATTGTAGTTGAAATAAACGAATCGTTGAGATATATTTATATAATGATTTTGAATTGAATTGATAAAGAAGTGCTGTAGAATATAATTTCAGTTGTTGTATTCACAGATCATATAGGTTGTAAAAGATGCTACCTTTGAATAAACAGTCAGAAGTAGTTGAGGTCATCGATGAATTATATTTAACCATCCATCTTATTAGGGCAGAGATTTTGTTGTATTCATTGAAAGACAGTGAAGTGGTCTATAAACGGTATTCTAATAATAGGAAAAGTATCATATTGAGGATATATATAAGTTGTTTATCAGTAAGCAGTTTCGATTTAAGGATTGTGATGAATTTGGTAATGGTATTTTTGGTCTGTATTTTAACAAAATTTTTGGAATTGAATATATTAATCCAGACTCTTAGGAATCAAACGGAGCCAAGTTCTGTTTAATATCAACTATACTAGATCCAAATTTGATGGGTATTAGTTGTGGTGTAATGACAGTATTCATTTATAATTGTGATTTTGACTTATTGATAGCAGCTTTAGTGATAGTGTAAAATTCGTTAGCAATTTCTAGTATATTTTTTAAGTCTTTTTTTAAATGTACAAGTCAGTTTGAATCATCCATATAACCTAAGGCAGAAACTTGTATTGATAAAAAGGATGAAGACATATCTTTAATATTAGAAATCTAAGAATGTTCTATAGTGTACACTTTTTTCAAACTGTCTACAGTCTAACTGATAATTTATATACTGATAATTGATATATACTGATAAATTTCTTTTGTTCTATTTCACAATTAATAAAAAAACCTCACTATACCAATATTATATATTGTTTCATGATGTAACATATACCGATGCAATTTCTTTGTCCTTTAATAAGTGATATATAATACTATATACTGATATTTCAAGTTACACTAACATATATATTAGCTTTTTTTATTTTAACACGTCATATTTTAGCTAGTAACGATATCTTAATAAAGAAAAAGAAAGTCTGTTCAAGATACCTTCCAATCAAATAAAAGAGTTGTATTGACATATGCACAAAAGCGTCAACTCTGTTTAGATTCTTAGAAAATACCACGCTCTACTCAAGAGGAACTTGCTGTTTTATATAAAGTTAAGCAAAATACTGTTTCAGATATTTTTAAAAAAAAAGAAAAGTGGTTACTTGTAAACCCAGATTCTGAAGATGTAAATAAACAGAAGGAAAGGCCTGTTTATTTTTCTCAAGTAAAAGAAACTCTTTCATTATAGGTAACAAATGCACTTGCTGCAGAACTTATCATTAACACTGATATTTTATGTGAAAAGGCAAAATATTTTGTTCAGTAATTTGAAATCAATAAATTTTCATTTTCTAATGGATGGATTGATAAATTTAAAAAACGTCATAATTTAAAAGAATACATTAAGTGGGATGAAGCTAAAAGTGCGCCATTAAAAACCTTAGATGAAGAAAGAGATATTTTATGCGAAATTATTAAAGATTATGACTTAAATGATATTTTTAACTGTGATGAAACAGTTAAGTTTTTTTTTCCCAATAAAGCTCCTATTTTTTTATATTTTAAGATTCGTTTATTTTAGGATTGTATTGGGATCTTAAACCATCAAAAACATTAGCACAAGGGTCTCTTTCAGAAACAAAGAAATCTAAAAAGTAGGTTACTCTACTTCTTACGTGCAATGCTACTGATACTAAAAAATTAAAACCATTATTCATTCATAAATACTAGAATCCACGAGCATTAAATGGGAAAAAAAAAGAAGAATTACCAGTAAATTATTACTGGAATTTAACTGCATGGATGTAAATTAGTATTTGGAATGATTATCTTAAAAATTGGACAGGCAAATTAGATTACAAATCGTAATATCCTTTTATTTGTTGATAATACTCTCATACACATTATAAATGAAGATGTTAATTTAACAAATATGGTTGTTCATTTTTTACCACCAAATACTATATCTCATTTACAGCCATGCAATACAGGGATCATTAATTCCTTTAAAGTTAGTAATTTTTATTATTAATTTACAATAGTAATTTTTTTATGAAATCTAATTTGATTCATGGTAAATTCTCAATAATTTAGGCACAGTACCAGAAATTACTTATTAGAAATAGAATTGAAGCATATGAAATTTCACAAGAACTTAACAAAGAGCCTACTTCTATAAATATTCATAATTCTATTGATTTCAGCATGAATGCTTGGAATTCTGTAAGTTAACAACTATTATTAATTGTTAGAAGCATACAGGAATTCTATCATTAAATGAAATAGATAAAATTGGTAAAATTAAAGATCAAACATTATATGATAAAATAGAATTATAAGATTTAATTAACGAGCTACCATTTAATAACCTTATGGATGCAGATGAATTTCTTCGTATTGATGATTTTTTGAAAAGTAATGAAGGGTTAACTGATGATGAAATTGTGTTTATGATAAAGTCAAAAAATAATAATGAACCAGAAATAGACCCAGATAAAGAGCCTCCAGTAGTAATTTTCAAAACAAAAACTTTAGGTTATTTGAATGATCTTGTTTTATTTTTTAAATATTCATCAGATGTTTGTATTAATCCAAATGAATTAAGTATATTGCAGAAGTTAAGATATCAAGTATTAAAATTACATGTTAATAACTCAAAGCAAACTACGTTAGATAATTTTGTTCAAATCCTTTAATATAATTTTTATATTATATACACTATGTTAATATAATAAATATAAATAATATACTAATAAAATGTATTACTAAATTTAAAAAAAAATTAAATATAAATAATATATCGTTATTTTTTTCAAAGTATTTTATTAGAATTTGACTTAAATGAAATTACTTTATTAAATAATTTATTTTACATTGTAATTTTATACAAAATTTTATATACTAATATTAATCTACATTTTATTATTAATATCGATATATAAAATTTTCATAATGTACTGATATTTTGATATACTGATATTTTTTTCTAAAAACATCTATATTAGTATATAGAGGTTTGACTGTATATCACATAGAAGAGGATCAAAATAAATACACCATAGTAAAGGTGATATGATTTCTCTTTGATCAATACCAATTCTGATATCATAATAGTCAGAAAGGCCATCTTGGAAGAGAATAGCATTTTTTCTATTTGTAAAAAGTTTGATAATACAGGAAATGCAGTTTTCTGAGATTTTTATTCTTCTGAGCGTGAGCTTAATAATGTTGAGATTCACTCTATCATAAGTCTTGAACAAATCTTGCAGCAGAATCTATAATTCTTTTTTATTTTCAACAGTATCCTCGATTATTAAATTCATTATTTAATTAGGTCCTTTGTTGATCCTCCAGAAAGACCAACGTAATTGTTTCCTTTTAAAATATTGTGTTTAGTAAGTATTTGAAAAAGATAATTAGTAATAATTTTAACAAAAAATTTTCTTGTAGTATCCAATAAGGTGATAGGACGAATTTTTGTTATATCACAATCCCAATCTATAGGTTTAGGTATTGGATATATGTGGGCTATCTTCCATTCTGATAGTATATTATTTATTTCAAAACACATTTTAATTAATTTCCAAAGTAGATAATATATGTTATAACCTAAGTATTTTATTATCTCGTTATAGATTCCTGATAGACCAGCGGTTTTATTATTCGGAAGTTAGAAGATTACTGAAGATAATTCTTTAATAGTGAAGGGTTGCATGAGATTATTAAATCAGTTATCATCAACATAATTTTTCAGTTGGTATTGATCAATCCATCTTCCAAAGAAAGAGATAGCAGGTGAATCAGGAACGGCAAAGTTTTGAAAATGTTTATTAATATATTCTTTGATAAGGTATGAATCATTAATTAGAGAACATTTTCTAACTACGTCTTTAATGATAAGATGATCCAGTACAATAGTTTTCTTTGATCGTCCTAGTGCTGACTAAATCATTTTACCTGAATTTGATTCATATTGGAGGCTACATTGATCAATAAAGTGTTTGATTCTTTGATGTGAAATATTAGTCTCTTCAATTCTAGAGAGTGCTTTTAAGTTGTGATATAATTTCAATAATATTTTTCTAACTTCTTTAACATTAGTGACAGTGAGTATATTTGGTAAATAAATCAGTGGTAGTTTTGCCAAAGATGTAACTTTTTTGATAACTTCTAGATCAGCAATCTATTCATCTTCTAAAGGCCAAGTTCTTAAATTCACCCTAGTAGTTCTGAACTTTAATACTATTTTATTAATTAATTTTATGTAATCATAATAAGTTACTAATTCTTTTAGTTTAGGAGCTTTTTGATCTGCAAAAACCCATTTATAGGGAATGGATTTGGTGGCAACAGTTAAAATAATATTTCTAAGATGTTTTCATATATGATTCATATTATGGTGAGATTTAGGTAGTAGAAGCAGTTTATCTATGTTATATTGTTTAAATTATATATCTGTAGCTTCTGTAAAAATTTTCATTATTATGTAGTCATTGTGACGAAGTTGAATTTTTTCCTCTTTGTTTTATTATGTCTGGCTTGGGCCTCTTGTTTTCTAATAGAATTAGCAAAATATGATGTAATAATCTTGTGATCTAATTGATAAATGAGAGGCTTTAAACACTACAGTAAAGTAGGTCAGCAAAGAAACCTAGTGAACAGAAAATACTATCTAGTCTTTTAGGTGTATAGTTTTTAATTGTACTGCATGGTAGAAAGAAAGTTGGAAGGATATCATCATTATATAATAGCTGTAGATCCGTATAATTTCTGTATGAGAATCCTTCTACTAAGTCAAATTGCCGTTCAAGATTTTTATTAAGTTTTAAGCGTTCATGGTAATCATCTATGTTAATATTAAAATCTCCTATTATAATTGTATGATATTGCTGTTTATTATTATCATCTAACAGATTAAGAATTTATTTTTGTAGGAGTCTATAATTATATTTACATTTAAGATCTACCACATTAGTATGAATATAGCAGCTAATTATTCTAAGTTTAACGTATTCTTTTAAATATAAATCTACATAAAGTAAACGTGAATCTAATGTAAATGAAGAAGCAATGTATTTGTTCCATTTTTTGAAACTAGCAGGGCAATACCTGAGAAAGGTTGTAGTGGATCAGGTTGGCTCTAAAAAGTTGTATAATATTGGTCCTATTTGTGTTTGTACAGCATCAAAGAATTGTGATGAGTTTCTGTAAGGCTGACAAAATCTATATTATTGTGCATGAAGTGTTCTATTATTTGTGAAGATTTAATAGAATCTGTAATATTATTAATTCCTCATATATTGTGTATAGTGAATGTGATTATATCTCCTTTAATTATGTTATCATATGTGTCATCATCTAAGTATGTAATATCTTTATCGATTTTATTAATATTATTTTGTATATTGTCATAAAATTGAAAAACTTGATTATTTAAGAAAGAGGTAACATCTGTAACAATATCAGAAATATTCCAGTTATCAGTAGAAATACTTTTTAGCTGTAATTCACCTGGTATGGGATATATTATAATTGATGAGCCATAGACCTATCATGATTGGTAAAGGCAAGAATCTAAGAATCTAGTTTTGCCAAATGAGATTTAATTGAGTCTAATTTCTGAAGTTTTGATAAAATTAAATCCAAGGGATTAGAATTACTGTTGCTAAGAGTTTCAGTATGTGATGTAGTAGAAAGTGTATAATCAACATCTTTGCCTTTCCCTTTATTTAGATTACTATTGAATAAAAAGCGTCAGTTTTTTGGATAATTATTGACAGAAGACCTAGAAGGGATGTTATCTGATAAGCGGACTAATTCAGCTTAAATATAAGAGCGATTAAGAACTTTAGATCTTCCATCTAGTTTATATCTATTATGTATAATTCTTTGTGAACAGGCAGAATTCATATCTTTTTCAGATACAAAGGTAGTATAGGCAATATTATTGTGAAAATAGTATGATCTAGCATTAATTCTCTTAAGATACAGAAAGCATTAGAAGGTGTTATTTTGTTCATGAAGCCTTTAAATCCAGCTACATAATGGTTTCTATCTTTAAATTCTTCTATTGGAATATCAATATGTGTACATCTAATAATGTGTCTATTTATATTATGTGTTCAAGCTATATTTAATTGATGTGGTTTTCTAATTTTTTCGAATATGATGATAACATCACGTGATGAGGAATATCGATTTCTATATTGATCCATAATAGAAGTGATAGATCCAAAATAGGAAAGAACTTTATTGATATGATTTTGTATAATATTACTAGAAACTGCTTTTAGTTTGTAAGTAGAATTGTTGTGATGAAGATTTAGAGAAGGATCATTATTGATTAAATTAAATGGAAGTTCTGGATGACTCAACAAATCATCATTTATAATGTCTAATAATAATTTTCTATTGTTAAATTCTATGAAGATATTAGCATTACCATTATGGAATTTTCAGTCTATATTTATAAAACCAGGTTTATAAGAAAAAATGGAGGATAGGAAATTCAATTTGTCTATCCTAGTGTCACCTAGCATAACAAAAGCTAAAAGTAATGTGAAACATTTCCTTTATTATTGGCTTGAGTCATGTGAGAAGAGTTTTTCAAAGTGTGGCATAGATCATTTTGTGTAACTTTTGATTTTGTTTGTTATTGTTGATTGGATTGTGCGATGATGTGTTAATATTATTATTGTTATGACTATAATCTATAGACGTGTCTAAGTTATTATTAGTTTGTATTGTTGTGTAATTGATGCGTAAATTTGTTTAGGATTTATTTTGTTATGTTTATTTGTTAACGGTTTGTTTTGATTTGTAAAAGAAGATTGTTGTGTATTAGAAGACATTAGAGATGAAGGGAGATTATTATGTCATATAGTATTTGTATCTGTAAGCATGTCATCATTATTGAGTGTGTCTATTTGTGAGTTTATTTTCTCTTCGTCAAAGTTAAAATAATATCATCATTGTCTTTAGTAGAAAGAGCAGTTTCAATCACATTTGAGATTATATTTTCTGTTTTGTGTATTCCATGATCGCTCGTTCCAGTTTTATGAATGTTGTAAGCACAAGATCTCGTGAGGTTATCTATAAAATTATTATTAAGGAATATTTCTTGAGCAGAATGTTCTGCTGGAAAAGCTTTAAGATATTCTTCGTTTAATTTTCTAATAAGCCAAAAAACTTCTGGCGTTTTATAAGAGAAAAATTTTGCAATAACAAAGTCTTTTTTTTCAAGTTCTAGTGTAATGTAATTTTTCAGTTTTTGAAAGTCTAAGACTTCTTTAGTAAAAAGGTGTTTAAAATATTAAGGAACATATTGTATGATTAAAGTTTTAATAAAAAAATAAAAGTTTTTTTTGAAAAATAAATTTTTGTTTTTTCTAAAATTTTTGGTATTATAGAAAGTGAGAAAGAGTTCTTAAATTCGTTAACGACATTTTTTTTTTTTTTTTTTTTTTGAATTTTAACGATGTGGTACTGCCATGAGTTTATTAATTAGATTTATTGTTTAAATGCACTAATCTATAAAAATAAAAGATACAAATAAGAAATCTATACTAAACTGCAGCTACTTTCCGTGACTCTGTTTTAAGCCCATTTAAGCTGATCAATCACTGACTTTCTCCTCCAAAAAGTCTACTAAAACCATTTCTAATAAACAACTCATTAACGAGAAAAGCTAATGAAATTGTCAATATCACAATACTATTCCTTTAACTAACCACTAATCCCCTAACTATCAAAAAACTTTACACCCTCTAGAACATATGAACCTGAGATTAGTTTCTGAAAAATGAAAGGTTAAAAAAGATAAAACAACTCTAACAAATTCCTAGCTAAAATGCCTGGTTGATTCTAAGTTACAGCGACCTTCTACAACAGGAGCGTCCAAAACACTAAGTTCTATCAGAGGCTCTTCAGATATTTTAAACTTCCATGTTAATATATTTGTTAATTCAGATTACAGCCGCTGGCAAAAGCACAAAATCCAAAACATATAGTTGCGAGAACTGGAAAATTCCACTAGGATCGGCAGACTCTATGATGTCAGGAAACTTCAAAAGAATGTTGTTGTTTATGAAGGTAAATGGATAGTCATCACGTGAGATTTGTTTACGTCTAAAGATATATCAATCCTGATCATCATTTCAGATACCCCTTGATACCCACTTTTTGTAGGCAAAAAAAAAAGGAAAACAATCGAGAAAAATATTTGAGAGAAATAGCGAAAAAAATATTTTAACAAAAAAATATCACCATTTGGATTAACAATGAAATATTTTTGGTTGAGAGTATGGGTAGGGTTGGGAAATTTGTTTGTATTAGGCAAATTATGACCTTGTACTTATACTGTACTGTACTAAATTTTATATTAATTATTATATGTACTAACTGTACTAAACTGTACTAAGTTATACTAACTGTACTAATTTCCCAACCCTAGATATGGGAAATAAAAAGAAAAAAAAGTTTGAATAGGGGAGTTTTGTTTTTTGTTCGTAGGCTAAGCTGTGGTTACCCTTGAATGTACATGTTCTTTATGTAAAAATTCTTGGACAAAATCTAACGAGAAAAAAAGGATTCCAAATTTGTTAATAACGTTTTTTTTTTTTTTAATGATGTGGTACTGTCATAAGTTTATTATATTTATGTTAAAATATTATAAATAAAATTAAATGAGAAAAAATAAAGTTAAAAGTAAAAACAATAAAAAATTAAACTATGACTATCCCCTGTGATTCTTTTACAAACCCATTTGAATTGACTAATCACTAGAACATTTTTAAGAAGAAAACAAAAAATCCATATTTGATGATTAAATCATCAACAAAATATTCAAATGAAACTGTTAATACCTATCTAAGAAGTCGAACCAAGAGAAACCAAATTTTGTAGCTAAAATAATCTAACTAATCCAACTATTCAATGAAGTTCTATTTGTGAATTTCATAGTTGTAGGATGTTTAATCTTGACTTTTTTCTTTTTCAGTCTCATAGAGATACTATTTTTCCGCTCTTCTTGGATTATTTTCTTATATCTGGGAGCCCAAATGTCATTATGAAAAGCGGTAGTAAGAAAGTTAGAAGTATTCACGAGAATACATTTGAAGTTAAAAGGAGAGAACAGCTCCTTAAGAAGTAATAACATTTGGTTAGGAATAATGCCTTTAGCCAAATGCATATAAGCAGTAATATCAAAAAAAGGATCCAATAATTCTATGAGCTGATTTTTTATGGAAAAATAGAGGTTGAGCCTATTATTATTTTTTCCAATTTTGTCTAAGATCAATTTGTTGAGAAAAACCCCAGTATTTGAGCAGATCTCTGTAATTTTCTGAATTCTATATGAGCATGTTTACAAATGATGGTAGTCTTCATTGAACATTATATAATAAATACATAGCCAGTTTTTATACAAATCAGGTCATCTTACTGAAAGGTTATCTATTGTGAGTAGTTTATTAGTTAATGATTTTAACTTGAAGCCTTTTCTTCGTCTTTGAACAAAAAAGGTAGCAGCAGAATCGTCTCTCATATTTGAAGAAAACATGGAGAAAGAGGTAGGCCAATGAATATTGGAAGAATGAGTATGTTAAACTAATTGGGAATTTCTATTAAGGTCCATAAATGCTGAGAATTGTTTAGCTGTATTAAGGTTTTTCTAGAATTTTCTGGTTGAAGATTTTACAGAGACTTGATTGAAGCTGAGAAGGAGTTGTAAATCATCACAAGTTGTAAGGTCGAGTAATAAAGGCATTCTAAAGTATCTAGTTTTTGCCAAGTTATCAGCTATATCATTGTAATGATTTCTTGAATGACCTTTTACTTTAATCAGCTTCACAGAGAGTTGTAATTCGTTGATTATATGATTGACCAAAATCTAAACAGTATAATTAGGAACTTTTTTACGAGTCCTTATTGTATAATTATGATTAAGACAAAAATTGTTATAACTGTCAATAACTACTTGGCTATCCAAATATATTGTTAGCGAAGAGAGTTTTGGACAAATGATTAGAGCAGTAAGAAAGGTAAAAAGTTCAGCTCTGGTAGACAAAGGGTGATGTAATATAGCAGCATTAAAAGAATTTGAATAGTTGCATTTTAAATCTGGACAAATCCATCCTAGTCCCATTTTACACTCTTCTGAAGTTAGGTTAGAAAGAGAATCATCAGTGTAAAAATTAGATGTAATGAGATCTTTGCATGAGTGGGATAGATTAATGAGTTTATTCTGATATAAGACTTCCTTTATACATTTTCTAATAAGCATATTATTTAATGATTCAGTTGGGCAATCAATACATCTAAAAGTCAGGTGATCTGTTGTTAGTGGAATAGAGTTTCTGAGGGTATCTTTCTTAGTAACTGATACTGATGAAATGCAGTGTAATTTTCGGGAGTTTATTTCATAATAAATGATGTCTTTTTAAGTGGATGAGTTATACAAATCCTTTCAACAACTATGGCAGTAAGAGTATTGTAGCCTTTAATACAAGTTGCATATATGATAGGTCTACCAAAGATTTTCCTCAAGTAATTGGTAGTTTCTTGCAGAAGTTTAATAGAGCTTTGTCATTAAGATTACAGCTAGGATATTGAATAATTAATCTATTATTGTAATCTTGACTAATGTCTGCATGAGTATCAGCTTTAATTAAGTGTTGAACGAGAATGTTGTTTTGATTTTTCATTTTTCTGAAGATTCTTTCTATGATAGTCACATCTATAACAGGGTGGTGGATAGTCACAAATTCTTTTTTTAAATCATCTAAACTAATTTCTACACTAGGTCTATCTATGTAACTATTGTTTAAATTGTCTAATCTAAAAGAAATATGTACTAATATACTATTTGGGCTATCTAAAATTTTTCTTTCTACTATATAATATAGTTTAGAGGTGTGAGCGGTAGGTATGTGATTATATATATTTCTTTGAGTAATTTCTCTTCAATTTAACATATGAGAACCATTTATATCCAAGAACTGGTCAATAAATAATAGTGAGTACTTCTGAAGAATATTACTATATTTCTTTAGTTTATCAGTATTGAATATGAGGTTTAAGGACAGTGAGTCGCCTTTGATTTCGTTAGCTAGAAATTGGTTTGCAATTAGAGAGATGCCTATATTCTTATGATTTAGTAGACTCAATATCACTCTAATGATATTTTTGTACAATTTAGCATTAAATTTTTTGTCACATTTTTTTTAAAGGTGAAACGTGTAGTGAGTATTAAGACTATAGTTGAAATAATTGAATCGTTGAGATGTGTTTATATGTTGATTTTAAATTGAATTGATAAAGAAGCGCTGTAGAATATGATTTTATTTATTGTGTTCACAGATCATTAAGATTGTAAAAGACGCTACCTTTGAATAAATAGTCCGGAGTAGTTGAGGTTATTGATGAATTATGTTTAACCATCTGTCTTATTGGGGCAGAGATCTTGTTACATTCATTAAAAGACAGTGGAGTGGTTTGCAAACGGTATTCTATTAATAGGAAAAGTACCATATTGAGAATGTATATAAGTTGTTTATCAGTAAGAGATTTCGATTTAAGGATTGTGTTGGATTTGGTGATGGTATCTATGGTCTATTTTTTAACAAAATTTTTTGAATTGAAAATATTAATCCAGACTCCTAAAAACTGAACGAAGTCAAATTCTGATTTAATATCAATTATACTAGATCCAAATTTGATAGGTATTAGTTGTGGTGTGGTGACAGTATTCGTTAATAATTAGAATTTTGACTTATTGATAGCAGCTTTAGTGATAGTATAAAATTCATCAGCAATTTCTAGTATGTTTTCTAAATCTTTTTTTGAATGTGTAAGCCAGTTTGAATCATCCATATAACCTAAAGCAGAGACTTATGCTGATAAAGAGAATGAAGACATATCTTTAACATTAGAAATCCAAGAATGTTCTATAGTATAATCTTTTTTCAGACTGTCTATTTCACACAGGAGAGGATCAAAATAAATACACCATAGTAAAGGTGATATAACTTCTCCTTGGTCAATACCGATTTTGACATCATAATAATCAGAAAGACCATCTTGGGTGAGAATAGCATTTTTTCTATTTGTAAATAGATTGATAATATAGGAAATGCAGTTTTTTAGAATTTTTTTCGTTTGAATGTGAGCTTCATAATGTTGAGATCCACTCTATCATAAGCTTTGGACAAATCTTGCAGAAGAATCTATAAGTCTTTTTTATTTTCAATAGCATCCTCAATTATTAAGTTCATTATTTTAATTGGATCCTTTGTTGATCCTCCAGGAAGACCCGCGTAATTGTTTCCTTTTAGGACATTGTGTTTAGCAAGTATTTGAGATAGATAATTAGTAATAATCTTAACAAAAACTTTTCTTGTAGTATCTTATAAGGTGATAGGATGAGTTTTTTGTATATCACAATCCTAATCTACAGGTTTAGGTATTGGATATATGTAGGCTATTTTCCATTCTTATGGTATATTATTCATTTCAAAACACATTCTAATTAGTTTCCAAAGTAGTTGATGTGTGTTATAGCCTAAGTGTTTTATCATCTTGTTATAGATTCCTGATGGACCAGCAGCTTTATCATTCGGGAGTTGGGAGATTACTGAAGATAATTCTTCAATAATAGGGAGTTGCATGAGATTATTAAACTAATTATCATCAACATAATTTTTTGGTTGGTATTGATCGATCCATCTTCCAAAAAGAGAGGCAGCAGGTGAATCAGGAATAGCAAAGTTTTGAAAATGTTTATTAACGTGTTCTTTGATAAGGTGTGGATCGTTAATAAGGAAACGTTTACTATTTACGTCTTTAATAATGAAATGATCTAATACAATAGTTTTCTTTAATCGTCCTAATGCTGATTGAATCATTTTTTCTGGATTTGATTCATATTAAAGGCAATATTAATCAATAAAGTATTTGATTCTTTGATGAGAAATATTAGTCTCTTCAATTCTAGAGAGCGTTTTTAAGTTATGATATAATTTTAATAATATTTTTTTAACTTCTTTAACATTAGCATCAGTGATTATGTTTGGTAGAGGACTCAGTGGTAGTTTTGCAGAACATATAACTTTTTTAATAATTTCTAGATCAGCAATCCATTCATCTTCTAAAGGCCAAGTTCTTGAATTCACCCTAGCAGCTCTGAACTTTATTACTATTTTATTAATTAATTTCATGTGATCATAATAAGTAACTAATTCTTTTAGTTTAGGAGCTTTTTGATCTGTAAAGACCCATTTATAGAAAATGGATTTAGTAGCAGTAATTAAAATGGAATTTCTAAGATGTTTTCATATGTGATTCATATTATGTTGAGATTTAGGCAGTATAAACAGTTTATCTATGTTGTGATGTCTAAACTGTATATCTGTAGCTTCTGCAAAAAGTTTCCATTGATGTGTAGTCATTGTGATGAAGTTGAATTTTTTTCTCTTTGTTTTATTACGTCTAGTTTAAGTCTCTTATCTTTTAATAGGGTTAGCAAAATATGATGTAACAATCTTGTGATCTGATTGGTAAATAAGAGGTTTTGAAACACTACAGTAAAGAGGATCAGCAAAGAAACCTGGTGAACAAAAAATACCATCTAATCTTTTAGGTGCATAGTTCTTAATTGTACTATGTAGTAAAAAGAAAATGCTATTCAAGGTTTTTATTGAGTTTTAAGCGTTCATGATAATCATTTATGTTGATATTAAAAATTCTCATAATAATTGTATGATATTGTTGTTTATTATAATTATCTATTATATCAAGAATTTGTTTTTGTAGGAGTCTACAATCATGTTTACATTTAGGATCTGTTATATTAGCATGAACATAGCAGCTAATTATTCTAAGTTTAATATGTCCTTTTAAAAATAAATCTACATAAAGTAAACGTGAATCTGATGTAAATGAAGAAGCAATATATTTGTCCTATTTCTTTGAAATTAGTAGGACAACACCTGCAAAAGATTGTAGTGGATCAGGTTAGTTCCAAAAGTTGTATAATGTTGATTCTGTTTATATTTGTAAAGCATTGACGAATTATGATGGGTTTCTGTAAGACTGACAAAATCTATATTATTATGCATGAAATGTTTCATTATTTGTGAAGATTTAATAGGATCTGTAGTATTTATTATTGATCTCTCATATATTGTGTGTAATGAATGTAATTGTGTCTCTTTTGATTATATTATCATATGTTTCATCATTTAGGTGTGTAATATCTTTATCTATTTTATAAATATTATTTTGTCTATTGTCATAAAATTGAGAAACTTGATTATTTAAGAAAGAGGTAACATTTGTATTAGTATCAGAAATATTTTAGTTATCAGTAGGAATATTCTTTAGTTGTAATTCGCTTAGTATAGAATATATTATAATCTACAAGCAATAGGCCTATCATGATTGGTAAAGGTAAAGATTTGAGAGTCTAGTTTTGCCAAATGTGATTTAATTGAGTCTAATTCCTGAAGTTTTGATAAAATTAAATCCAATGGATTAGAATTACTATTGCTGAGAGTTTCAGTATATAATGTAGTAGGAAGTGTGTAAACAACGTTCTTGCCTTTCCCTTTATTTAAATTGCTGTTAAATGAGAAGCGTCAGTTTCTTTGATAATTATTGGAGAAAGACCTAGAAGGGATATTATCTACTGAACGGACTAATTCAGCTTGAGTATAAGAATGATTAAGAACTCTGGATCTTTCATCTAGTTTATATCCATTGTGTATAATTCTTTGCGAACAGGCAGAATTCATATCTTCAGATGCAAAGGCAGTACAGTCAACTCTTTCTACAACGAATTTTGATATAACGAATTTTACAATACAACGGATTTTCATTGTCAGACAGATT
>CAJVPQ010000667.1:0-24522 GCA_910591825.1 Funneliformis caledonium
CGTTAACGAAGATTCTTATAACGAAGTCCTGATCGGCTGGATCAGCAACTTCGTTATATCGAGGTGTGACTGTATTAAGAAAATAAAGATTAGAGTTCCGGACGAGTCGAGTTAACTCACGAGTCTGATAAACTGAGTCAAGTTTAAATCAAGTTGAGTTTATATTTTTTTGACTCGATGATTTGCGAGTTAAGCCAAATTCAAGTCGAGTTAAATATTTAATTCAATTCGATTTAAATTCGACTTGATTCGAGTTGACTCGAGTTGACTTGAACGATAAAAAAAATCGTTTAAGAAGAACGATAACGAATCGTTCAACTTAAATGATAAAAAAATCGTTTAAGAAGAACGATAATGAATCATTCGATTTGAAAGATAAAAAATCATTCAAGAAGAACGATAACCAGTCGTTCGACTTGAATGATAAAAAATCGTTCAAGAAGAACGATAACTAATTGTTCAAGAAGAACGATAACCAATTGTTCGAATTGAACGATAAAAAAATTGTTCAAGAAGAACAATAGACAATCGTTTGACTTGAACGATAAAAAAATTGTTCAAGAAGAATGATAAACAATCATTCGACTTGAACGATAAAAAAATTGTTCAAGAAGAATAATAGATAATCATTTGACTTGAACGATAAAAAAATTGTTCAAGAAGAACGATAGAACAATCGTTTGACTTGAACGATAAAAAAATTGTTCAAGAAGAACGATAGAACAATCATTTGACTTGAACAATAAAAAAATTGTTCAAGAAGAACGATAAACAATCGTTCGACTTGAATGATAAAAAAATTGTTTAAGAAGAACAATGACGAATCGTTCGCTTTCCTCCTCTCCCCTCCTGATCTTTTCTTAAAATCGAATTGAGTTAAAATCGAGTCGAGTCAAATTGAGTCGAGTTTAAAATTTATATAACTCAAATCAAATCAAATTGAAAGATTTTATAAAATAAATTTGACTCGACTCAACTCGAAAAAAATGAGTCGAATAGAGTTGGTCTTTAAACTCAATTTAACTCGACTTATTCAGAACTCTAATGAAGATCATGCTCTTTTTTCATAAGTTTCTCTTCTTCTACCCCTTGTGACCAATTAATATTATCAGAATGGTTCATAAATAATGGATATTTATCTACATTATGCCTCCCTGCTTAATCAAAGTCAATCAAAGATATTCTTCTTGAATCACAATCATATAGGACATTATTTGATCTTAAATCACCAAAAACTATGTTATTTCCATACAATATATCAATTAGATGTTTGATGTAGCTCTTTATATTTGTTTTCTCTTCAGTAGTGAGATCTTTTATTATATTTAAAGGACAACCTATATAAATCAGATTAGTGTTAGGCATTTCAAATTACTTGTTGAAATTTTAAATTGAGATACTTATCACCTACTGCTTCCATAATGATTATTTTCCATCCAAATATAACATTATCTTGAATTTCTAGCAAATTTGGTGATCCATTTTCTCTAGCACATAAGTTATGTGCATCAGCATTATATCATTGAACAAATTTAATAATAATTTTCTGGTTGTTAGCTTCTGCAGTCAAAACAAGTGGTTGAATATATGAAATATAAGTGAATGGTACATCATTGAAGGTAGTTGGAAAGAGAAAATAGATCTTGGTATCAACATCATAAGGTTTAGGTTGCAAGTTAGTACAATAATCAATAAGACTTCTGAAAGATTTACGTAGGGCAGTAAATATCCTAGCAATTTGTGTAAGCTGTGTGAAATCCATTATAGGGACTATAGAAATCATATTTATAAGGTTATCCACTTTTACAGAATCTGTAAAAACAATACCTAAAGAAATGTTAGCATATTGAATAAGCAAAAATTGATATAATATAACATATTTCTTACCAGAAATGCATAGCCATGGTCCTGCTAAATATAATAAAAATGCTGGACAAGCAGATATATTTAAAATTGCTTTATATTTTTTAGGCTTTTCTTCCCATTTACCTGTCTAAAACTTTGTATAACAAATAGATGCTTGCAAAAATGGATCACATCCACCTGTGAAAATTTCATTTTTTATATCATGGATGACTATTGGAATATCTATATTGATTTTATTTATAACTTTTGACCCAAATATATATCCATTATTCTGTGGACTACCATTAATCCCTTTCTGGAAAAACTGTCCAAAAAGCTAAGAGTAAAACTCTGTTGTAGCAGATTGTCTACATTTCTCATCTGTGTAAAATTCTAACATAACCTTCACAAAAGAAAGAACTTCTTTACATATTTCTATATCCACTTCAATGGTTGAACAATCTCTGAGAAATTGCGAGAAAACTTCATGGTATAAAACAACAGGTTGTCCAATATAATCTAAATCTGATGGGCGATAACATTGTATATTGGCATTTCTTTGATGTTTTGGGAATACTCTATGTACAGCAACAACAGAAGGAGAATTGACCAAATGAATGTGTTCAAAAGTAAATAATCATTTCTTCCTCATTGTGATAACATCTCCAACCCACTCACGCTTGACTCTAGTAGTAACTGCAATAGAATGATATAGTAACAAAAATAACCAATGAAGTTTTGTTTGCATTTTTATAAATGTAAAATATTTGACATAAAATTTGACCTTACCTGTCTCTTCAATTAATCCTTCATATATAAAAGATGGACAAATTAATTCAGGATAAATGTGCAGAATATTTATTTAAAAATAAAATAATGGTAAATAACAAAACGAAATGAAATGAACGAAAAATATATATTTTTTTTTTTACACAATTTGTTCATTACCTTCTCCTTTTCTAAAGTTGGCTAACGCTTTCTACAACTTTTCCATCTGCTTTCTACAATCATTTACATTCTTCTCCAATCTTTTCTCTTTTTCCTCCAGTCTCGTCAGCTGCTTCTCTTCCTTTTCACTAAGCTTTTTTCTTCTCGTCTTTCTCCTCAACTCCTTCAACCACATTCCATCATCCTCTCCTTCTTTGAATTCCTTCAACTTTTATCCTCAGCTTTTTTGTGTTCTTTAAGTGCAATTTTTTTATCTTCTTTAATTTTGTCGATAAGAGTTGCTATTATTAAAAAAAAAAGATTTGTAGAATTAATTTTTAAAAAATTTTTTTTTATTGATTTAGATCGTAATTGTTACAATTAATTATTTCTTGTGCATAATTTCGACCAATGATAAATTAGTAGGCACATGACTTGAAATTTATTTTTACTGACAATGATTAAACGACAAAAAGATATTTTAATTCAACTAATAATAGAAAAATATAAGTTAAAAATCATCAGAGTACTTGCATAGAAGGAAAATACTCAAACCCAAAGCTGTTTGTAAGTATTATCTATTATTTGAGCACTCTGACAAAAATTCGACTTTCACTATTATTATTATTATCAATAATATTATTATTACTAATATTTATATCTTTATTGTTTTTATTATCTTCGTCAATTTCACTTGCCACTTCTTTTCTTCTTTTCCTTTTCAACTCACTGTTGAATTGCTTCTATTTTTTTCCTTCTAGTATTTGTTTTTTGTTAGTAGAAGTTTTTTATTGTGGAAGTAGCAACACCCTTTCCCTTCAAGTAATTCACGAATTTCAATAGCAATTTTATTGAATGAAAAGTTTGGATTTAGTTTAGTCTTTTTGTCAAATAATTGTTTAATATCCTTCTATAGATTTCTATTTCTTGTGAATATTTTTTATCATTAGTAAGTTTGTTTATTTTATTTTTGAGTTGGTTCTATTTATTTGATCAATTTTTTGATTATAATATAAAATTGATTTTTGCAAGTTTATAGTAAAATAAGAAACTCCAATTAACAATTCACAAAAAAATTCACTATTGAAAGTAAGCATTTTTTAAATGTTATTGTAAATGAAAATATTGTAAATATTTATTGATTATTTGTTTTTAACAGTAATTATTTGAAGGAGTTGTTATTTGAATTTTTTACCTAAATCAGCAATGATTTATAATATTCCAACATAAGGCAGGATTATTTCAATGTTAATGAAAGAAAAACAAAGATTTATTCTCAAATGTAAAATTTGTTTAAACAATAATGTTTTTTTACTGATGAGCAATGCAATATGATGATTGTTAATTACATTTATATAAAGGAGAATTTTCTTTGTCAGTAAAAAAATAAATCAATATTATAATAATAAGATTTATTTCTCTTCTAAGTATTTTTGCTTTTTATTAGGTAATAATGCATCATCATAATGCTTTCTTTTTCTAATGTTTATTATTTTTCTTTCTTCATAATAAATTTCATAATTAATCCTTTCTTTTCTTAGATAAGCTTTCAGCATTTGAGTGTCATTTATTTTAAAAATATAAGAAGCAATCTTTTTACCTTGTTCTTTCTTCAAAATACTTCTAATGGTGCTATAATTCTTGGGTTCCATAGTAGATCTGATGTAAATGAGTTTCATATTAACTATTTTTATCTAGAGGTAATTCTATATATCACAAATGGGATATTATAAAACTGTTAATTATAATTGCATTAAAGATAACTAAATTTTGATCCTGAAATTCTTGGTAATACCAATGTTCACTTTGTCTAGTTTTGTTGTAGTATGCCCCAATTTATACCATTTTATTTATTAATAATTTAATATTAATTTTCTAATTTTAATATTAATTTATACATTTTATAATTTTCTAACTTTTACATTTCTTTCTGAATTTATAATCAGATTGAAATAAAAGTAAATTTAAAAACAATTAATTTTAAATTATAAAAAAATCTTTAATAATTTTTAAAATATTCAAATTTAATATAAATTAATCTTAAATTACAAAAATTACTTATATTGAATTACTGATTTTTGTTAAATAATCAATAAAGTGATTAAGTAATTTATATAAATTTAGAAAATTACAAATAAAATTGAAAAATCAGAAAAGAATAATATAAATAACTAATATATTTATATTAATAATCAATTAAATGATATATATAAATATAATTTAATAATAATAATAATGCTATTATATTAAACTTATTTAAATTCTATCAATCAGAAAAAAATTGAATAAAGTCACAAAAGTTTTATATAAGAAAAATAATTAATAAATTATAGATTATAACAAATAAACTCTATTAAAAATTTGAATTAATTATTCATATTATTTAGGATTAAGCTATTAAAATTATCTTATAAAACTCTACTAACCAAAATTGAGATTTTTTGATTAATATTATTATATGATATATGAACTTTATTTGATTAAATTTTTATAGTCAATTATTTTATTAATAAAACAAGCAATTAAATTGATAAAATCTTTCATTTTTTATATAATATCAGTCAAAAATTCTAAAATTAAAATTAGAAATGATTGATATTATTTAAAAAAGTGAAATTCAAAATTTTTTAACTTTATCATTATTAATAAATTGAATGTATAATTGAATAAAAGTCTGAAAATATTTAATACCTAAGCAAATATTTTTTTAAATAAATAATAAATATAAAAAATAATTTTTTTAATTTTTTTTAAAAATTAAATTTTTTAATAAATTAGTATAATAATGTTCTGTAGGGTAATTTTAATAATAAAATCTTAAGTATTATGAAATTAAATTTAAGTATTACAAAAATTAGCCTTATAAAATAATTTAATAATAAAATTTATATATTTTATAATAGCAAAAAATTTTAAAATTATAAAATAAATAATAAATTTTAATATTGTCTTATTAATTAATTTAACTTAATTTTAAAAATAGAACAATTTATTATTAGTTGAAAATGTTTACTGTGATATAGTATTTTTTTAATCATCATTTACCCAAAATTAATTTCTTATTCTAAAAAGTGATTTTAATAGCTTAGCTTCTATTTGTTAAAAATTAATAAAATAAATAAAAAAAGTTTTGATTTTGTGATGTCTATAATATTTCATAATATTTAGATAAAATTATTTAATTTATTTCAATTTAATTTGATTTTATTATTATAAATTTTAATTAATTCTGATTTATTATTTTCTTATTTTTTTTATATTAAATTAAAATTTTTATTACAAACTTGATTTAATCATATGGGTTCTTTGCAATAGAAAGGGAGAAAACTACCAAAAAAATTTTTTTGAATTAATATTAAATCTGAACTTATTTTATTAAAAAATAATATTTAGCTTATTAAGCAAAAAAAAATTTTTTTGGTAGTTTTCTCTCTTTTTATTGTAAAGAACCCATATATAAAAATAATTTAAATAATATAGTAATAATAATTTTATTATTATAATAATAAATTACAATATTATAATTATTTACTTCTAAGAATATTTTTGTTATATATATATAAAAGTATTTTGCAGTAAAAAAGAAAAAAACTAACAAAAAATTTTTATTTTATAAGCTAACTATTATTTTTTAGTAAAAAAATTAAGATTTAATATTAATTTAAAAATAAATTTTGATAATTTTCTTTTTTTTTATTATAAAAATATCTATATATTGTCAACAGAGCAATTGACCAGTCATAACGAAGTCACATGAATGATGCAGTATGACGATCTCTTAATCCAGAATTCTGAAAATTTTGAGAATTCTGCGAATTCTGAAAATACGGAGGATTTACGTAATTCTGAAGATCTTTCAAATACTGATAATAATCCTAATATTACGAATTAAATGAAATCTAAGAATATTTAATGTTATACGTATTTTTAAAATTCTGTATTTTATTATTATTTTATTATATTTTATATTTTTATTATTCTACATATATTATTATTTTTAGTATATTTATTTTACTTATATTTATTTTACTGAATTAGTTAGTTCATAGCATAGTGATTAGTTAGCTGTAACAAAAGAAATTTTGTATAAATAGATAGACTTTTCGCTTATATTGTAAATTAATTCTTTTACAGATTTGTAAACTCTTTTGTGAATACGAGTTTTAATATTAATAAGGAATCATTCAAAACTTATATCTTTCTGCCTCTTTGTGTCTTCATATAGTCTGACGTGATCTCTACACTTTATTTGTAATTGAGTTCATCATCTGAATTCTTTAATTAAATTGTTTATAATCTTACCTTTCAAGTCTTCATACTTGATAAATTTTGTTTAAGTCTAACGCGTAAATTTGGTAAAGTTAAGAGTTAGGCAGATCCTAATGTCTTAATTGCAGTAAACCGCAGTTAGAAACTTCGAGTAGAGACTTGATAATGTGATCATCCCGAGTTGAAGAATTCCATGATGACAAAAGTGGTGATTCTTGCCAGGATTCAAACAAAAGAAAGTATATGAATTTTGCAGATATAATTTGATATTGAGAGTAACTGAGAAGAATATCAAAGAAGCTTAAGAGAGAAGATAGAGGAAATGAAGTGTTGAATTGAGATTACACAAAGGTTACATAAAGGCTCAACAGATAGTACCTATCGTTCCCGACCTCATGAAGGTTTATGTAATATTTTGGTCACACAAAGTTCACTAAATATCACCTGACCAAATGCTAAATCTCAATTGGATAAAAGAAATAATTAATATAAATTTAGAACTAAAGTTACAGATGTCAATATTTCGACTTTGACAAATCAGAATTTTACGATTTTTAGACCATTAGGACCGTTAAATTTTAAGGATCATAACAACATATGTTTCATTCAAATCGGACTACTGGATGGCGAGATAATTGAAGAAATGTTATTTTTATTTTCTTTACTTTATTATAAATTAATGGACAAAGTTTTTAGTTTTAGTTTTTATAGACAAGGTTTTCACTAAGCTTAAGTAAAAAAGTGAGAGCTTTGGGTTACCACTAATCCTGATGAAAAGTGAGGGTTATTGCTAAGCCTATAAATAAAAGCATACAAGATATTAGAATTTTGGAAAAGGTTTATCACTTAGCCTATGAATAAAGTGAAAGGTTACGTTTAGGATGCCTTGGATGGTAATATAGTTTGCCAAAGGATTTATGTAAATAGATTTGTAAATAGATCTAATTAATTAATTAAAAGTTAACTAATAGACTAATTGAGTATCTATAGTTAACTATATCAATATTTTTGGATTTTTGAAAAATTTTAAGATTCTTGATCACGTGATATAGCGAATAATATAGCATCAGCAAAAGAGACAATAGTTATTATTTTAGTATTTAGAAAGTGAAAAACAAGAGTGAAAGCGAAAATGTCAACAGCGTAATTGGTAGCTCTTGAAATAATATTAGACAATTTAAAAGGCAAAATGCAACAATGTGCAAGAATAATCTGAGAAATACAAATTTGAGATACATGAAAACCAGAAATATGAAAAGATACAACAAGAAAAAAACTATTTTAAAAAGATATATAATAAAAACTCGAAGAAAACTATAGGATAGAAAAGAGAAAAGGGAGCGTAGGTCACATATTAGTTAAAAACGTACGATAAGCGTAAATATGAATCAGCTGAAGCGTATAACATCTCTTTCTATTAATATTAGTAACTATTGATTATTACGAATAGGAAAAGAAAAAGCATAAAGTAGATTGATCAATTTGACAATTCTATTTTCTAGATGATCCATCACTCAAAGGATGAGTAACATTTCTATATGCTTCTTTAAGTGAACGAATCCTATTCTCTTGATGACTAAAGGGAAGAAATATTAGTTAGTTCATTTTTTAAACGTTCACATTCAGCAGAAAGTTCAGCATTTTGATTTAAAGAAATCAATAATTGTTCTCTTAATACAAAATTTTCTTGACGAATTTCTTGAACTTCTTGACGAGACCCTGTAGCCTGAATAGAAGAAGAGTGCACATTAGAAATGTGAAGTTGAGCATCTTTGACCAGTGAGTACAAGTTCATGTAAAGGTTAGCTTAATGAACCCAATGATATTCTGAATGGCTACATATCGATACAAGATAATAGAGGCTGTAACAACTAGTTCTAAGCAAGAGAAACTCACGTTTTGAGAACCTACAGTATAGTAAAAGGAAGATAGCAAAAGTGTTAATATGCTGCAGTCATATTAAATGAGGTCGAATACACTGTCATATTCCTCAGATGAGAGATAGGTTGCATATATCAGTCTATCAGAATAAGCCTATAAGAGATGCATTCTATATATTCTCAATCGTCGTATCTGGTCGTATTCTTAAGTATACCTGTCTTACCTTAGAAAACTCTTTCGCTATAATAATTTCTTTGAAGATCTAAAACTCTACAATAAGTGAAAGCAGACTTCTTCTTATTTACTCAAACCATAATGAAGTTAAAAATATTTTAAGGAATTTAAAATTTTGCAATAATTTTGGGAAGAAAGTGAAAAATTTGTAAAAAATTGGAGAAATTTTTGGACAAATATTTATAATCAAAAGAAGTGGCTATGAAAAATTCTCAAGACTGTGAGAATTATTTTCTTGCAGAAAAATAAATAAAAATCCATTGGATCACATTGAATGATGATCATTGCATAGAAATCTATAGAACAAAAACCTGTTTAAAATTGGCATAGTTGATCAATATTACCAAATTAGATGATCACACAATATTTGCATAACACATTTTTGATCAAAATTTTTTTATTTAGTATAAAATTCAGAAAATTTTCGTAAGTTGCATAATTTTAAGAGTTCGACAAAATGCATGCATGAGAATTAAAGAATATGAAAATATTAGTTTTCCTGAAAAAGAAATCACTTGCAATATTTACATAGTTTATGCATTAAGAAAAGTTAAACAATATAATCAGTTGATCAAAAGTTAATTTTAGATTTGTGTTCAATAATTTTCTTGTGGCAGATTTCTTAAATATTAGATTTCAATGAATTTTCTGGATATAGAAAAAGATTAAGCACATTATGGATAAAGATTAGATCAATATATCAAGCCACTAAGTATATAGTTTTATTTACAAATGATCAACAAAATATACAATCTAGCCATAATTACTAGCCCAATCCAGTGAACCACCAGCAAAGAAAAATTCCAAGGAAAAGACCAAGTAAAAATAGATAACCCAACCACCACCCAGACCACCCAACTGAAGTCAATACTCGACCTTCTCACAGATCTTTGTAAAACAACCACTGCTTCAGAAATGCTTTCTTTTAGCGAAGGTTTTCAGCTTCTAATGTATTTATTCTTTGTCGCAACGGTTCTTCACGAGTATTTTGACTAGCTACAAGATATGCTAATCTGTCTCCCATAAGCAACCTCTTTCTTTCTTCTTCTTACGCTTGAGTTTGCAAGGTTGCAAACTGTTTGTGAATTTTATTTCTTTGTTGCGAATGAAAAGTTTTCATATGTTCAGCTTTCTTTTGAATATCATTTTGTGAATGATTATTGGAAGACATTATTTTTATTTTAGAATATTATTGGGAAAATTTTTAGACTTTGAATAATTTAATCAGTACACGTAAAAGTCATATTTAAGAAAAATAATTTATCATGTGATCACAATTAGAAAATCATTAAAAATCGAACTATTTATATAGAATTTTAAGTCCCATAAGTCTGGAAGTTAACAAATTTTAGCCCTATATAATGTTAGAAAAACTTATATTTGTAAGGTCAATTGCGAATAACATGAATACAGCATGCTCTCCTTTAATAGGTTGCGTGTAAATACGGCGTGTATTCTGCAAAATTCTTTTTACAAATTTATAGAAATCCAGAACTTGATTTCAAGAACGAAATTATTTCTCACTACAACATTTGAAATTCAAGTAAGGAAAGGATTGTTAACAGAGCAATTGACCAGTCATAACGAAGTCATGTGGATAATACAGTATGACGATCTCTTAATTCAGAATTCTGAAAATTCTGAGAATTCTACGAATTCTGAAAATACAGAGGATCTACGTAATTCTGAAGATCTTTCAAATACTGATAATAATCCTAATATTACGAATTAAATGAAGTCTAAGAATATTTAGTGTTATATGTATTTTTAAAATTCTGTATTTTATTATTATGTTTATTATATTTTATATTTTTATTATTCTACATATTATTATTATTTTTAGTATATTTATTTTACTTATATTTATTTTACTAAATTAGTTAGTTCATAGCATAATAATTAGTTAGCCGTGATAAAAGAAATTTTGTATAAATAGATAGACTTTTCGCTTATGTTGTAAATTAACTCTTTTGCAGATTTGTAAACTCTTTTGTGAATACAAGTTTCAATATTAATAAAGGAATCATTCAAAACTTATATCTTTTTACCTCTTTATATCTTCATATAGTCTGACGTGATCCTTACACTTTATTTGTAATTGAGTTCATCATCTGAATTCTTTAATTAAATTGTTTATAATCTCACCTTTCAAGTCTTCATACTTGATAGATTTTATTTAACTCTAACGCGTAAATTTGGTAAAGTTAAGAGTTAGACAGATCTTAACATCTTAACTGCAGTAAACTGCAGTTAGAAACTTTGAGTAGAGACTTAATAATGTGACTATCTTAAGTTGAAAAATTCCACAGTGACAATATTAATTAATCAAATATAATATATAATATAAAATATAATAAGATTATAGAAGAAGATAATAATAGTTATAATATTAATATAAAAGAAATTCTAAAAGAAAAGTTAAAAAATTATTAAATAATAATAAATAAAGAATTTTAAATCAAGAAATTTTATATTAATTATTCAGAAAAATCTTAATCAAGTAATATAATTTGAATATATAATTTTTTTTTTTAAATTTTTTTTATCTTTTATTTTTCTTTTTTTCTTATTATTTTTTTTCCTTATTATTTTTTTAATTTTTCTATATATCTTTTAATTTTTTTTTTATTATTTTTATTATTTTTATTTATATATTAATATAATAATAATAAATTATTAATATTATGAATATAAATTTTTTATATTTTGAATACTAAATTTAGTAGTATTAAAGTTAATTTATATTTAATTTATATCTAATTTATATTTAAATATTTATTCTAAATTTTATTTAAATAATAATCACTCAGAATATAAATAAAAATAGAAAATAGATAATTTTAAATCATAATTTAAATTAAAATTAGATATTAATTTTATTTAAATTAGATTATTTTAATTACGAATTTTACTAACCATAACTGGGGTGATCATCACTGATATCACGTAATCATATTAAGTCACATGATCATACTAAGTTACGTATTTCAATATATTTTATAAAAAAAAATATATATATATATCAAATTTTTATTTAAAGCAATACATTATTATTACTGATCCTGTTTGACACATTTTGCTTTATTTCTAGCATTATGACTGGATTCCTCACAAACTTTGCATATATATTTTCATTTGCTTGTATTTTTGCCTATATTATCAAGTACCATATGATCATTATCTTGTCCATGATTGCTAACATCATAGGTGTGTAAAGGGATTCTTAATGAAGATTGTAAATTAGGATCAGGTGGATTAAGAGCACTAATTTTAGTGCTATGGTGTACATTTTCTAATGCCAATTTGATACATTTATGTGGTGGACGTCCACGCCATTTTTGAACCAAAGGATCAAACATGCTCAAATTTTCTTTATTTTCATCATTCGTATCATCAATATCATTTTTCTTACGATTGATGAATCCATTAATCATATCAATAAATTCGGTTTCACAACCTAAATCCAGCGCTAAATTAAGAGTTTTTTTTATCTTTTCAAACCCATATACATATTTTTCTTTTCTTTGTACGCGTTGTTTAACATCAGCTGTGAATGTATCTGGTGCTCTAAGCTGATTAAGAATATGTAAATCGGCTACTAATAATTCGTGATTATCATTACTATCTTCTTGGAATTGTGTTTTTATTTCCATACATTCATATTGCAAATTATTTTGATCATCTCTATCTTGAATATTTTCTAGATACCATCGCTTTGCAATAAGATGTATGTTAAATTTTGTGACCTTAGAATTCATCATCAAATGGAAAATATGCGAACATACAAGTCTGTAATTAATTATAGCCAAACATATATATAAATGACCACCATCTATCAGTAAAATAACATAATGCTTATATAATTTGGTAAGACTGGTAAGTTTCCAAATTTCTATGATATCAAATAACTGGATTCTTTCCAATAGGAAAAAAATGGATATTTGCGGCCTATCTAATTGATCTTCGAGGAATCTATCACCATAGTTGTGCTGATCGTTATTCTAATAAAAATTTGTAAGTGTCAAGTTTTCCTATCTTCTAATTTTTTAATTCCGTCCCTAACATCTTTTTTGCTTTTAATATAACTTACCTTTGCAATATCAATTGCTTCTTTCAAAACAATTTTAGTACAGTATAAAGAAAACCTGAGAATTTGTTGATGTTGAACTGATAGGATATGCGGAGTTAGATAATGTTTCATTAATTTATTAATATTGAAAAATATGAAATCGATAATTAATGGTGCCTGGTTGGTTGAAAGACTATGAAGATATGTATTATGCCGAGCTCATTTTGCTTCATTGTCTAATAATCTTTGTGTTTGATCATGTAAGTTACATAGCGAAGATGAAATATTAGTACCTTCTTTAATCAAACAGTTCATCACTTCGACCCTTTATGTACTTTGAATACCAGCCGTAAAGTCTTTGAGTTGATAACACCTGATCTATGACCGATAAGAAGTATTTAAAGTTCTATTAAGATAATTTTGAGACAAAGGATACTTTTCGATCAATCGTGTCTAATGACGATAAAAATCATTCTCAAATAAACTGTTTTGAACATGTAAAAAATCTTTATAAAAAGATTTGTAATCTTATCCTAATTTGCTTGCCAAATTTTTTCGTAGGTTTTCTTGTATGTGAAAAATACAAAGAAAGTGGTGAGTATTAGGCATCTTTGATGCCACTGCCTTCATTAAAGTAGGATCAGAATCTGAAAATAAACAAGTAAGTGAAATATGATTAGTTGCGTGAAGAACACAGTTAAGAAACCATTTATAGCTTTCAACTGTTTCGTCTTCTGATAAACATTGAGCAACAAGATGACTTTTGGTGTTATTATTAACAACAATTAGCATTGTTAAATACATGTCAAACCAGTTAGTTTGACACATATAATCCATTTGTATCACATCGTTATAGCGTATAAGGCATTGATTCTGACTAGGCAACATTCAAAACAGATTTACAAGTCAGTTATCAAAAGGATCAATTCTTGTGTGAATGATCCATCTGGGTTCTTGATCTTTTAAATTAAGTAACGTATTGATCATATTTTGTGCATCTCTATGTCGGTTAGTAAATGGGACTTTAAACCTTTGAATTGCATTGTGAAGATCCTTTTTATGAATATATTGATTTAGAAAACTTGCAATCAATAAAGAATATATTTGTTTTGAACCCATATTTCCTTTGGTAACATAGAATTTAATCCTTTTTATTATATTATCTGAAAGACAACGGTACTTAGGAGCATATAAATATGTATCGGGTATCATAAGATGATTATATTGTCTAATGATGCTATTAACTCTTATTTCTGATGATGACTTCGGATTTGTAATATTAATGTGCTATGGATACATTATTTTTCTGGATGGGCGCTGCTGTTGGTGATTTATATCAATCACCTGATTAGAAATTAGTTTACCAGAAAAATTGCATTCAAATCTACGACGTCAAACTATCCCATCATTATTAAGCTCAATGTGCTTCTGACGTATAGAAAATCCTGCCATTTTTGCATATATATTGAGCTTTATGTCTACCTCATCCCATGAAGAAAAAGTATCACTAACATTAATTTGTACTTTATTTTCAATTTCTTTTCTAGAAGTATCAGATTCTCTGACAAGAATAACAGAATCTCTGGTATCAGAATCATCCTCAAAAGTAACTGAACCTTCAGCAAATATAGCATTAGAATTCTTTACAAAGGATATAGAACCTCCAGCAAAGGCAACAAAGCTACTAGAATTTCCAACGAAGGCAACAGAACCTTCCGTAAAAGTAGCAGACTCTTTTTTTTTCGCTTAAATAAGTTTGATTGTTTTCAGTAAAAAAAAACCATAAATCATAAACTTCTATACAAAGGTCATAAGAAATAGCAAGACTTATAAGAGTTTACATTTACCATCTATAGTGGTAAAAGACGTAAATTAAAGACAAAGAACAAGGAAAAAAAAGGCTTAAAATTTAAAAATCCATGTTAAAACAACTTTCTAAAGAAGTTTCTTCTTCTTAAATTAGTTTTTCCGTTATCATTAATACAAAAAGAATGTATGTTAAATTTGCAAAAGAAAAGTGAGCGAAAGAGCAGTAAATATGTAACACTAGCAAATATGTAACACTTTTTTTTTTATTTATCTATTATTGTATCACATGTCATACACGCGACGTCACATAAATATTATTGTCACGTAATACCAGTGATGATCACCCCCAATGATTTTAAGTAAATACCTTATAATTATATTATTTTATTTTTATTTTATTTTTTATTAACAGCTAATTGCATATTTTAAGAAAAAGGTTTTTAAATCTAATGAAGTTGATGATAAATTGAAAAAGAAAAATTTTATTTTATTTCTAAAATATCAGATTTAACTCTTTATTAAAAAAGTAATTGATAAGTTAAATATTTAAACTTCAAGATAATTTGTCATATTATATTACTTTAAAAATTTATTTAAAATTAATGATAAAATTGCTTATAACATGAATAAATGTATTATAAATTTACTGATTAAATATTATTTTAATAATTATTATTAATATTATTTATAAAAATTTATTTTTAGATAAACAAAACTACAATAATTAAAATTGTACTAACTTATCTGGATTTTACTATATAACATACAACAAAAAATAAAATTCATTTGTTAGCTATATTGATATTTTTATAAATATCACAAATATTAAAATATATTCTGTTTAATCTATTCAGTTTATATCTCCTCAATATTATATTATTAAAAAACCTTTGACACTTATTTCTACTAATTTTAATATATCATTGCAGCTTCCAGTTTTAAGCATAAAAGAATTCTTAAAAAGTTAGATAAAAATAAAAGTGAAAATAAGGATTTTATACAATTTATTAATGTATTTAATAAATAAAATATATCTGTTAAATATATTAAAGATTTAGATAAAAATAAATTTCAAATGTTAGTTATAAAAACTATTATTTAATACAAATAAAATATTTGTGCGTAATTTCTTAATAAAAAAATTATTATAGTATAAATATATTATTTATCAATTTAAATTAATATTAAAAGCTAGTAGTATTAAGTAATTGTAACTTTTAGTTAAATAATTATATAACTAATAAAATATAAAAAATATTTGAAGTAGAGTATATGTAGAAATAACTAAAAATGTAAAAATTGTTAAGAAATTATAAGTAATCTCAGTATAGTAGTGATTACTAAAAAGGTTTGCTTTAACTTAAAAAAATCTTGATAATTTTTTTATCAAATGATCTGTAAAAGGATTACACAATTTTAAAATAGCAATAAATTACAGATAATATTCAAATTATAGATTGAAAATCAGATTATAGAGTAATAATTAAATTATAAAGTGATAATCAGATTATATAGTAATATTTAAAGATGAATATCATAATTAAAAATTGGTATAATTAAGTTGTAACTTGTGACATAATTAAATTTTCATATGTTATAATTAAGTTGCAACTCAATTGAAATTTGAAAATAATTATAGAAACTATCTTTAGTAATACTATAATCTAATCTAAGTGATATATTACTATTATAAAATTTAAATCATAAAAATTATAATAATTAAAGTTATTCTTCATAATAAATTTATAATATTAATATTGCTAAAAAATAAATATTAATAAGATTATTAAAGATTAATTATAAATTTTTTATTATAAAATTTATTCAAAAAATTATAAATTTTTTAGCTTATAAGTAATTTAGATTATTTATTATATAATTAAAAATAAAATTACTATGATATAATATATATTTATAAAATTAATTTTTAAAAAATTTTAATTTTTTATAAGAAATTTATAGTAAATAAGCAAGCAAATCTCTAATTTAAGGAATAAGAGAAAAGTGATTATATAGAAAATGATTATTTAGTAGGTCGATTATAATTATAAATAATTATAAATAAATGAATGCAAAAGAATTGAAAATTTTTTTTGATAACTTAAAAAGGAATTCAAAAGATATTTAAATGTTTTACTAAATCAATAATTTTTTTAAAGTTATTAATCTTTATCAATTTATTAAATTAAAACCAGACAAATAATCTTAATCATTAGCAATTTAATTTAAAAATAGCTTTAGTGACAAAATAATCATCATTTTACTTAAAACTTTTACTTTATTATTACATTATAATAAGTAATTTAATTGAAGAAAAAATTAAATATGCGAATTGATTTTAAGAATTTGCATATTAATAATTTATAATTACATATTTATAAAAATATGAATTTATTTTAATAAATTAAATTAAAAAATATATTCAAATATGAAATGAATTTTAAAAAATCAAAACTTCTTGATAATTTAATAAGAAAAATTTATAAATGTATTGGAAAAAATTACATTCTCAAAAATAATTCAATACATCTTATAAGAAAAAAAAATAAACGTTTGTATTATTTATAATAGTTCTTTTAATAATATAATATATTTATATCTTAAAATTCCCGGCATTTTACCATAACACAATTAAAACCTCCGAATTAATGGGAACTACATATTTAAATTAATGCCCATGATCATCATCATTTTACAAAACAAAACCATTTTAGAGCAAAATGATAAATTTTCGAAACTTTAATAATATAAAGTTATTTAAAAAGAATCATTTAAGGATGAATTTTCAAATTCGATACATTAATTCAATTAAAATTGATGAATCTTTTTTGGTAAATATATCCTTTTTTTTTTTTTAAAAAAAAAAAAAATTAACCAAATTTATCTAATTCATTTCAATTCATTTTTTTTTGAAAAAAAAAATTAATAAAGCCGGAAAAACCAACTTGGTCAGTTCGTTCTCTTTTACCATCCACTTCCAGTAAACCGATAATTACACAAGAAGAATACAAATCACTACTAAATTTATCAAATTTACATTCGACTTCTTTAGAAGATTCACAATTGATTCAAGATATTAACATACTTTGTTATTTTGTTAAACACATTCAAGAAGTTGACGTTAGTGATATCGAACCTATTAGAAATCTTTGGGCTGATGGTGTTAATTTAAGTTTGAGTGAAGAGAAAGAGGAAGAGAATAATAAACAAGTGAACAATAAAAATCAAGGAAGAGAATTGTTGAGACGTGCAAGTTTATTACATCATGAATTTTATGTCGTGAATAAAGCTGAAAATTAACCAGGAACAATCACGTGATGTTCAAATGTATGATTAGCGAATCTTCCTTTTTCATGACAGACATTAAATAAAGATTACATTAAATAAATTATGTTTTTGAAATTTTGTTTTTTTAATAATTTATCTCACAAATAAGAAACCCAAAAAAAAAAAAAAAAAAAAAAAAAAATTATCATCCGCTGTATTTAACTAAAATAAATAAATAATAAAAAGAAACTTAGTTGTTTTAACTTTTTTTTTTTTTAAAAAAAAAAAAGGAAAAAAAAAATGAATCCAGGAAATATTTATATATATATATAAAAAGAAAAAAGAAAAAGAAAAAATGCTCTTATTTAACGGGAAGAATAAAATAAAAAAACCCCCCAAAAAGTATATATATAAAATAAAAAAAAAAAGATCCGACATGCGCTTCATTTCTTTTTTTTTTTCGCTTAAAATTGAATTGAAAAAAAAAAAATAAAAATACCAATACCATAGGTGCTTAAGTTTGAAAGCATGCCATAAAATAAAAAGTGTCTTAAAAGAATATTTAAAAGGAATAAAGGCAGTGTATGTAAAGTCTGCTTAGATGGTAGTAAGCAACAAAAAAAAACGCAGGGTTTATACAATGGAGATAATATGTAAATATGTATATTATATAATAAAGACAAATAAAACTTATTCACCATGAACAAAAGTCTTTGAAATTATTCAGTATATTTTGGGAGCTATACATATTTATATTTGTTCACATCAAGCGAACTTATCCCATTAAAATACTCTAATAAGATCAAGAATTTTATTCACAGTATTATGTCCAACCAACCAACCATATAACCTGAAATTTCTTTAACCATTGAAATGCTAGCACTTCTTTGGTTCTTCACATATGAAGATTTTTTAGCATTTGATGCAAAAAAAAAAGAAAAAAAACATGATAGAATCTTGTTCCCAATTTCTCCACGACGCCTCACTACACCTCTTATATAATGCGTGCAATAAAAAAATTAGTAATAAAATACAAGCAAAGTGTATATATAATTGGGAGTGATGTAAAAGAATAAAAGAAAACTATGTATATATAATAAATGATAAAACCAAAGATTCCTCTTCTGAAGAACATATTTCACTTGTAACTTTAAAATACCATTATGACATATTATGAGGGGATCCAGAAAGGCCACCAATTGATGATGAATTGTTCAAATCCATTCTGCTTGAAGTCGAACCGGAATTACTATCAATAGGTATTCCTGAGCTTGATAATTCCCGAACTCTGGATTCCAACTCTACATTGCGATTCTTATGTTGTTCTACCAACTGTTTAAGATGTCGGATGTAATCAACGGATTTGCGAAGAATCACTCCTTTATTGGGTTTATTAGCGGAATCAATATATAAGTCTGGTAATAAAGTTGACAGTTCTTGGATTTTTTCGTTAATGTTATCTCGGCGACGACGTTCAACTTAAGAACAGAAAATAAATAAAAAAAATTTATAAATTTCATTTTTAAATTTGGTTTTTTTTTCTTTTTTTTCAAATAAAAGATGGTATATAATAGGTATTTGATACCGTCTATATATATGACTCACCGGCATTGTGCGATTCGCGTCGGCGACGCCTTTTCTCATATAACAAAGCCCTACAAAAATAATTACGTTGACATCATTAGTACGTTGGAAGATAAATATTCCCATGTAATCAGAAAAGATTATAAGACTATTCTTTTAAAAAAAGATTTTTACATCCTGTCAAACGAAATAATTCACCGATCCGCATTAAAAAATCAAGGCACGAATAAAGGAATAAACAGAGCCACTTTTAGATTAATGAATACATACTGTTTTTGAGCACTATCATTTTCATCGGAATCCAAATAACCAGAAGCCATCAACTGCATATTTTCACCAGTAGCAGGATATTGCAATGAGCTTGGGTGAGCGCCAGGTTGGAAGTTATTGGTATCTAAACTTCCGAACCATTCATTTCCAAGTTGCACTGGTAGAGACATGCTGATTTGAGCACCGAAACTGTTGTGAGGATGTCTGAAGAATTTTGTATTTGAATTGTTCATGTTTGACTTGACATCCATTGGACCTATTGCAGAAGTAGTAGTAGGAGCGCTCATTGGACTAAATTCTTCAAGATACGAGTAGTCTAAGTTGTCAGCACCGTAAGAATAAATTGAAGCATTACCAGGCGACTCCCCAAAAGGTGACCCACTTTCTAAATGAGAAGTTGGTTTATAAGATCGTCCGAAATCGTCAGGGTCAAAGGCGTCAGGATGAGTAGGTGGAGAACCAAGGGATGGTGTATTTGAAATTGGGGACATCACTGTGTTTGAATTATCAAAGTCCATTTCTTGACTAAGGTCCGGAGAGTCCGTTTCTTGTTTTATAGGGTTTATATATTGTTGTTGTTGTTGTTGTTGTTGTTGAAGTTGTTGACCCATAGATAAAATTTGAGGGTCTATTGTGCTACTAGAAAAAGAATTGTTTGAAAGAGTATTTTTAGACTGGTAGGAATTGTTGGGAGTTGGTGGTGCACCATCGCTAGTGATTTGCTTCTGATTTCTCAATTGAGTTTGTTGCAAGTGATAAGTGGTAGGATGCGCAAGACGAATAGGCTGTGGTGTTGATTGTTGTTGCGGCTGGGCTTGAACAAAAGCTCCCGTTTGGTTAAAGTAAGCTGCTGCTGCTTGTTCGGTATTCATTTGTACGTGTCTCTACTACAACTTGTTAACGTGTTTGATTTAAAAAGTTATTATTATTATTATTATTATTAATATCTTCAATTACCAAAAGTAGATTGGTTTTGAAAATTTTTTCTTAAAAAATAAAGCTAAAAGAATATTGTGATAGAAAAAGTTAACAGTGAACAAAGAGAGAAAAAGCTAAAAGAAATTATTAAGACAACTCTGAACGGAAGAAACACAGAAAAGAAAATGTGGGGGAAAAAAAAAATAAAAAAAAATTATATATATATTTTTCGACGCACAAAAAGAAAAGACCTTTTTTGATCAAAACTCAAAAACTATAATTGTTCAAACATTGGGATTTATGATATCATAGGTGATATACTTAAATTAGGCTGTTTTCGGAAGTATTCAAAAAATTTTTTTTTTTTTTTTTTTTTGAATTAGCCATTTAAAAGATGTTTTCGGCTGTATTATGACACAATAAATTTATATTATCTAGAATAAATAAAATGTAATATTTTGATTCAATAATGAAAAAAAATTCACCCCTAACTATATTATTATTATTATTTATTCTTCCTTGAGATAAGAACTTTATTACTTTTTAAGGGAAGCTCCTCGAAATTCCATTTCGTTTTAAACGTTAGAGAAGCCTTGAATTAGTTCAATTTCTGTATTATCAAATATGAAAAAAAAAAATTTTCTTTTTTGACCGCGGTTATAATTTCCGATTGTTTGATTAGTCTCTCAAGACAATAAATGATAAAAAATTGCTCAAATGATGATGATTTTTAAATTCCGCTACTTCCTTAATCATTACTCTTCCCGTAAAAGTTGAAACTAAACCATGTAAAGAGAGGAAGTATGAGCGACGGATGAACGCTGTGACATTTAATGGTGATCAAGGTGCATTATTCAAAATACAATTCAGGCATTCGACTGTCTAAAAAAAAAAATGGGTCCCGCTGCGGCCCTTAATATAGTAATTAGGGTACCAAATTTATATAAATGAATTCTAACCTTAAGCTAGACCTTTCTTGAATTGCTGGCGCAGGCTCACAATCAAAATTATTTCCGATCGAGGATGATGGAGTACGAGTACAAAGTTGATGTGCATAACGGCCACATACTTTGTATAACTTTAAAAAGCCTCTTTAAATCCCCACATACACAAAAAGAAGCTTAAATTTTATGTCATCAAAATGCATTTATTGTAATATTTTGTACACGGAGCATACAAAAAACGCAATCTCTAAATATTAGCGTGGGCAAAAAAATAATAATAATAATCATTTTTTTCTTTTTTCGTGTTGGATCTACTGCATATCAATCTTCCTCGTAAATTTAGTTAGCTCGCAAATCCTGGATTTTTTAATTCAAGAGTTCCTTTTTGTTTTCTACGCAAATGCAGAATTGCAGGATTCGCTTATTTACACGCGAACTCACAGTAAAATGCAAAAATGCGATAGCTCGCAATGTACGTTTTTCTAGTAAGGAAATCGGTTTGAAAATCAAAGGAATTGGATCACTCGTTTGGGTTGGTTGGTATTTTATCAAGTTAAATAGTACCCCTTGTTTCAATTATATCCTTAAGAGAGATGTTCAGCCATAAATTCAGGGGATTTACAAACAAGTATTTTTTTTTCTTACCAATTTGTTCTAATCAAATTAATTTTCAAAAGAATGAAGGATCTTGCTTGCATTTTTTTCGCCCAAAGTCTTTACAGCTAAGCACAAAGCGCACAGTACAACCCTTTTTTTTGTAACAATTTAGATCTCTTTTTTTTTTGGGTGCTAGATAATCAATAATGTCGTACTTGTACCACAAATACTCAACAAAGGTTGAATTGTTCGATACCTGTTTGATTTCCTGTATTTATGATAAAAATAAAATTAAAAATTTTTTTTTTATCTATTAAAAATTTTTCGCAAATCATAATACTAACCTTACTTGTAATATTAAAAAAAAAAAAAAAAAAACTTGATTAAATAATTTTATTATATTATCCTACTCTTCATATTCTTCGTATTACAAACAGAAAAAGATATCTACATTTAAAATAATTCTCTATTCCCTTTTTAATCAAATTCTTTTAAATTATTACTAATCACAAAAAAAAAAAAAAAATTAATTTCTTGTTGCCAAGAAATAAAAAAGGAGAAATGCCGTGAATATTTAATGGTTATACAAGTTTTAATTGAATGAGAGTCAATGAGATTCCTGTAACATTTGGTACCTATTTAAATTAAAAGGAACCTAACCATATCCTTTTTCCAAAGAAAGCTTTCAACAACAAAAAAATATGTTCGGAATTTCATTTATCGATTCCCAATGACATTTAAACACTAGTCTAACTATGGTAAGTCTTTGGCGCCGATAGTACGCGTCACGTGACTTTATTTATAAAAAAGTTGATCTAGCTTATTTTGGTTGGTATAATGATAAAATCTTTTTTGTTACGGTATATGGCTGACGAAGGATGAACTTGATTGGCTGAATATGTCAATAACGTGGCTTATTTTCGGCCAATCAACAAATAAAATCGGTATCATCCAAATTATGTATTGGTCCGAACTTTTTTTTTTAAGAATGTTTATCGTTGGTTATTGCTTTCGCGTTTTACAAAATGATCTGATCAATCAAATCAAACTTCAAATCAAACTTCACATCATTATTATATATAACCCACTTTTTTATAAAAATAATGATTATTTGAATAAATGATTTAATCCAAATATGCTTCTATTAAGAATAATACTATTTGATTGATTATTACATCAAAAAATTGCTAAGTTTCTTAAAATATTGAACCATTTAATATTAAGTAATTTTAATATTATTTAGAATTATAAATTTTAAAAAAAAATTAAAATATTTATATATTATAATTTATAATTTTATTTTTTATTAAAATTAATAATGCATTTATTTTTATTTTGATATTTATCTTTATTTTTATTGATTTTAAACATATTTTTTTGAAAGTTCATGTTGAATAAGAAAATGTTTAACTCAAAATTTCATTTTATTGCTTTAAAATCTTTAAAATTATAAGAGCTTTTTATGTCAAATCCAAATAACTTAAATTTACTTCTTTAACATCTATTCTATTATCTACTTTGACTTCTTCTTTAACTACTATTTTTTTAATTTCTGATTTATATACTCTTACTTTACAATCACCTTTATTTAATTTAAAAAAATAATAGAACTTATTTTAACAACTATATTATCTATTAAACTAAAAATATTTAATAAAAAAAAATGAAAAGGTATTTAAAAAAGTATTTCTCAATTTGTTACTATTAAAAATGTTATAGGATAAAGAAATAATAATATAAAATTATTATTAAATTTCTTAAAAAAAGTTTTATTAGCTATAGAAAATCAAATCAAACTTTACTAAAAAAGTTATTACTTAGTTTTTTTCAAAAATCTATAAAAATAAATTAAAAATAAAATTATCTTATCTTATAACTAAATATAATGAAATTAAATAAAAAGAAAAA
>CAJVPQ010000668.1:0-24519 GCA_910591825.1 Funneliformis caledonium
ACTCCAATCGTTAACACTGTTAACGGAGTTCACAATTCAGTGCTCCAATTTGTGATCATTTATAAAACGAATGTATCGGAGAGAAAAACGTTTCCATGTTTATTCCGAAGAAAATGCATTCTATGGTAGTAAATCAAAAATTATTGATGGGAGCACAATCTATCAGGAATGCGGTATAGCCATTTGTTTCTCGTGTGATCAATCCCGAATTTACTGCGCCACCCGATACCTTTTTTTTATGCTACTTTGACCCCTAGAAAGGCAACCAAATAGGCGCAAAGGGAAAGCACTCTAATATAGAATCCAGCATCCAAACAGACGCAGGAGACCAGCATCTTCAACATAAAACCAGATATCCAAACACCTACAGAAGGCCAACAACCCCATTATAGAATTTAGCATGTAAACGACACGAAAACAAGAAGAAAGCAGTCACCATTAGATCGTAACATCACCATTAAATTAAAGCACTGTATCCACCATTAGACTATGAAGTTACCACCATATTATACAGGAAACAGTTAAAATAATGTTATAAACGCAAAGGAGATACCCGTACGTAGGTTATGAAGTCACCACCAGATTGTGATATTAGGTTATGAAAATTACCACCAGATTATGTAATTAGATTATGAAATTACTGGCAGACTATGAAGCTACCATTAGTTTATGAAGATACCGATAGACTATGAAGTTACTACTATATTATGAAGATACCAACAGACTATGAAGTTACCACTATATTATGAAGCTACCAGTAGACTATGAAGTTACTACTATATTATGAAGATACCAGCAGACTATGAAGTTACCACTATATTATGAAGTTACCAGTAGACTATGAAGTTGCTTCATAACCTAATATAAGTCGCCGGCAACTTCATGATATAATTATATCATGAAGTTGCCGGCGACTATATTAATTAATTAAAAAATAATATAAATTAAAGTAATTATAATGATTATCTAAAATTTTATTTTTTAGAAATATAATCTAAAAATATATTTATTAACTATAGTAAATATTACACTTTTATAATTTTATTTTATATTATTACAATATCAAGTCAAAAAAAAAATATAATTTTTTAGATTTATTATAATAAAAATTCTATAAAGTTATAAATATAAAAGTTTATTAATAAAATAAAATAAATAAAGTAAAAAAATACCATTCTTATATTTTTAATTTAATAATTTTTATAATTTCTAATAAATAAATAAATAAATAAAATAAAAAAATGATTATTTATATATAAAATATTAAACAGATCAAATTAGATTAGATTAATCAAATTATCTAAATTGAGAAGTTTAAGTAAAATTATATAAAAATTAGATTTAACTTAAATTTTTATTTATAATAATTAGTTGATCTGAATTTTATCAGTTTAGTTAAGTGTCAATTTAATCTGATTTGATTATCATTCTTTTTGAATTTAAATTTTTATTATTATTCTAATTAAATAATTTATTATTATTTAAGAAGAATGATTTAATACTATTAAATTAAATGATATATTATTATTCTTGAAGGATTAATTAATCTAAATTTTTTTAGGTTAGGTTTAAATTAGATAACAGATTGATCTGATTTAATATTAACCTGAAAATCTACTGATCTGACCTGAAATTTTCAGATTGAACAGGTTAGATTAACAGATCATTTGATCTGATTTTAAGTTTATATAGATATAATATTGAGAAATTTCACTTGATATTATATAAATATTTAATTGTTTAGATAAAAAATAATATTCAAATTTAATTTTACTAAAATTACAATTTATTATTATTCTTTAATAAAAGTATACTTTTCTTTATCATTAAAGTATCTTTTTTATCAATAAGAGTATCTTCTTCTCTAATAAAAATACTTTCTTCTTTTTTAATAACTTTTTCTGTAATATCATTATTAGATAAAGAATTAAAACAGGTTTCTTAATAGATAAATATTAAATTTAGATAAAAATCTTATTCAGCTAAATGGAAACTCATTTTAATAAAAGATACTTATAAATTCAAAAAGTTTGAATAAGTACAATTTAAGAATCAAATAATTATATTAAATTATATAATATAAAAAAGAAATTGGTTTAAAACACAACTAGCAAAAAAAAAGAAATGATTTCTAATAAATTTAATTTTAACTCTACGTAATAATTCAACGATTAAAATTTGGTATAAAATTTGGTATAATATATTTGTGTCAGTGGTAATCGATCTGCAAAATGATCGACATTTTGGGAATCCTTACATTTCTGAAAACGGTTTTCAGAATTCCATATCATTTCTTATGAGGTTGTTAAAAGTTTAGTAAAATTTTGCTTTGACGAGAGGATACAAATGAATTGAAAAAAATTCATTAGAAAGAAAACGATCACATTAATACTTTATTGTTTGTCAGACAATATCTACATACGCAAAATTAAATTTGTGATCATTCTATCTATTATTGTAATTTCAGTACAAATAATAAAGCAATGCGAACATGATTTTCACTTGTGCATTAAGTTCCACAAACACAGAATACGGTAAAAAACGTAACGGGAATTGTCGAATTGATCAATTCAAAAGAGAAAGTAACAATTGGAATATAGAATAAAGTAGATTAATAATTAATTTTCCACATTATTTGCAAACTCAAATAATTTTATTTTCAAGGTTAAAACTATCATCAAAATAATCGACAAAGTTTCCGAGATATTTTTTAAAGAGGGAAATTCCTGAATAGTTCGTGTTACAAATACCGGTATACTCCTTGTTTCGTGTCCGTTACATTGAAATCCAGGTAAGTTTCAAATAAGAAATTCCAAAATAAACAATTTTACAATCTATTTTTGTGCTTTCGAGTATTTATGTCTACAATATAAATGAAAAAACAAAGTTATTAGGTATTGGAATTCTGGCGTTGCAACAACGGATGTTGTTCATTAAATAGTTATAATTTACATCTTAATACAAAAAAGAGACGGTCAAATGAAACAACGGTGTTTGATGTAACTTTTTTATAAAATTTCCTTTCTTTCTGGCCGTGATTTACGATACGCATGAACCTTTAATAAGTTAATGAAACGCTACCCAATTTGGATTATGCCTACGTCACTACGAGAAAGACGGAAATATTCGCATAAAATATTTCGTGTACTGATAGATTACGTGAATCACACACAGCAAGAAGCGAAATCAATCGAAGAGTCGATTTACAATTTTTGTGTATATTAATTTTGGAGAAAACGATCTCGTCAGCATAAATAGAACTCACATTATATTTAAGGACAAGCCCGTATCGTGGCATAGTTATGGCGCAGCCTTACTTTACACTTATTTAATCGAATGAACCCTAATTTTCATGTAAGAGCATGTGATCCTAAAAGGTGAAAGCTTGAAAATTGCATGTTTGTCACGTGACTTTCGAATACGAAAAAAAAAGATCGCCAATTAATTTGTAACATTTGTAATAATGATTTTTTTTTTGTTGCCATATGCAATTTGAAGATTATCGGAGACCCCATATCAATCCTATACTAATACGTTTTGTTACACGACAATTACATAATCCAGCGTATGACATTTTAATTCCTTATTTGTCATGAATTAAATTTTAAATAATTTTTCTAATCCCTTTCTCCTCTCTAAACGTTCAACCTACCATAAAAGCAAGGAAAAATGTCTCGTTCAACGCCAGAAATCATAGAAAACATTTATGAGTACATCGGAACGGATTATGTCACTTTACGAAACATGGTTCTCGTCAATCGTAATTGGTGCAAAGTGGGAATTCCGTATTTATGGAAAGCCCCATTTAGTATCGACAAAACGAATTCCATAAAACAAGTTCAAATTATTTCGACTTACCTTTCATTCCTCAACGATAAAGAGCATAAATTTTTCCCGGTACAAAAGAGAACATGCTTATTTAATTATCCTATTTACCTGAGAGAGTTGGAAATCGGTAACCTATTTTACATGATCGTTAGATGGATTTACCAAAGAAAAATCAAATTTGTCTATTACGAGAACACCGAACATTCGAATTACTTTAATAATATGATGGAAGAATCCGAAGATTATGATAATGATGGGAATATCGAGTATGAATATTATTATTATACCTATTACAAACCAACGGAATTGGTCATTGCAATCTCCATCTGTAAGCTATTAATTAAATCCAATGCGTACATAGAAAATTTGAGCGTAATTAAAACCACTTATAATGATCCTTCTTTAATTGATGAATTATTAATCGAATTACTCAATTCTCCGGAAACGAAGAACAGTCTGAAAAATTTGAAGTCTTTAATCTGCGGTTCCTTAGTTACGGGAAACGTCTTGACATCTTTAACAAGCATGTGTCATAACATTACCAAGGTTGAAAGTAAGTCCACAAAGGATTCAACTTTTAAAAAGTTAACCGCCTTAATTCAAAATCAAATCTCTTTAAGGAAATTCACCTTGGAGGATACCAAATCCGACACAACGACGACCATTGTAAACCTGGAACGTCATATCAATTCCCTACTATGTGTGAATTTGAAGGATATTATCATTTATAGGCATGCATCAATTAAATCCTTGGTGAAATGCATAAATTTAGAAAAATTACATCTCGAAATTTATTTTCACAACTTCAGGGGGGTTAACAATAAGGAAATCTTGAAACCATTATTGGACGCACAGTTTTTTCATTTAAAAGATTTTAATTTAACCTTATTAGGTGAAAAAACTCATGATGATTTGGTACTATATGACATATTGGAAGTTGTGTTAAGGAATTGTGATGAAAATTTGGAGAGATTGACTCTCGGTATTAATTTTAATATTAATTCGGAAATTTTTCGTATAGTTTCACAACTTTGTCCAAATTTAACGACTCTTAAATTATTTATCCAAGAGGATGAGGATTTGTCTGATTTATTAATCCTTTTGCCCAATCTCACAAACTTGAAAACGTTAATCATGACGAAAAAACCTTGGATTGAAGACGTGCTTAACGTTTATAATAATCCTATCTTCAAACAAATTAGTTTTGTCCTTCCTTCAACTGTAAATATTTTAATCATTGATGGAATATTGACATTTGAATTCATGCAAAATTTTATACGATTATTTAGAGGTTATATTAAAGAATTCGAGTATAATATTTTTGCGAATAATTATGATGAAGAAATCGAGGCTCATAAAAATCTTTTGAGAAATTATGGTGATATGCTTATTAATAATGAAAAGGCTATCAAAATTGATATTTCCTCTAATTATTATAGGCATAAAATGGTTTTCAGGGCTTATTACTTTTAAATAAAATGTATCAATATTGATTTTGATAATGATTTTTTTTTTTTTAAAAAAAAAAAAAAATTATTTAAAGGACGTTTTGATCGTAAAGTTGTCGATTTATCAAACCTACAAAAGGGTTTTACATCTCATTTTATTACATCAAAGCATTAAAAAAACAAATTTATTTTAAATATTTTTATGTAATTTAAATTTCTTTTATTAATATTGTTATCCGCGTATTACAAATTTTGTTGATTATCATTTAATAAAAAATCAAAACATAACGGGGTGATTTACCATTGTTGTATATCAATTCAATTTCAAGTATATTATGTCACTTGTCTATAAAATAGTCTCCCAATAGATTGTAAGATTAAATTTTCAACTTGAAAATAATTTAAATCAAATAATATCGACAGTGATGAATATGTTCATTAATAATTTTCCGGAATCTTTACTTATAAGCATTAGCACCGGTAACGGTTTTTTGATTATAATCACTTGTTTAGTAAAAATATATCCAAACTCTGTGTTGCGACGCTTCTAAACATCATATAAATTAACATATCCCGGCCGATAATACAAATAAAAGCAATTTATAACATCAGTTTGTGGACGTATAGTCAAAAAAAAATACCTCAATTACATTTTTACGACCTCAGTTACAAACTCCTTTTTCTTTTCTCTTTGTCCAGAATAGAGTTCTACATGAACCTTTGTTTCATTTAAAATGGTTTCAAGGATTTCTTAAATGTGATCTTGGATTTTATTCTTTGTGATTAGCTACTGAAAAGTATATAAAAGAAAAGCCATTTGTACTTTTACTAATAAAAATTTGGTGGATGATTAAAATAAAATTAAAATGTTCACAATCGTGCCGAGGATCATTATTTAGATACTGTATTTAAGTAATTCCAGGAATTTTTTTATTATTCGTCAATCAAAGAATTATCGTATTACATGTAATCTTCATCAAAAGTCAAAAATGTTCAAATCCTTCAAGTTTATTTTTCATCAAATGTTTATACTTAAGTAAAACGGATTCTAATTTTGCCCGAGATCGTCGTTAAAAGAGGTTATACTTGGTTGGGAAAAGCCCCGTGGTTGTCCCCTCGGAACAAAATTTTCAAATTTTCTGAAGTTGCGTCCGAAAAAATTTTATCAAAATAAAAACAATATTTTCTCCCGCAAAAAGCTTCAAAGAATAGAAAAATTGTTGATCATCAAATGATAATATTAAATCAAATATGATTATTATAAATCATTTATTTAGAAAAAAAATATTTTATATAAGAATTAAAACAATTTGAAGAGTCAGATTATCAGAAAATTATAGCAAATGAACAAGTAATAAAACAAATATCAAACTTTTGAAATTCTTCTTTTCTATTGATATTAGAATTTCAGTAATAAGAAAGCCTGTTAACCAATGAAATAATTTTATAAGATATTAAATATGAAGTAATATTTAATATTTAATTAAGATTATGATTATAGTAGTAAATTTTCAAATTAGGATCAATGTTTTATAGTAAATAAGTAGACTTTATTTATATTTATTATTTAATACTAAAGATTTTAATAAATATATAAACTTTAGAATAAAACAAAATGATTTATAATATAATAAAAAAAATTGAAGTTAATCAAATAATTTTTTTTTACAAATAATATATGAATATACTTTAATTATAAATAAATTATTAATTTAATAATTTTAAATTGTTTATAAATTAATATTTATTCATTTTTATTTTTTATTATTATCAAAAATAAGAAGTTTAAAGATAAACAATTTAATATTATTAGCTTAAATTAGTTACTTTAAAAGAAATAAATATTTTTTTTATACTATATAGAATATAATCTCAAAGTAAATAATATTAAGAATAGTAATATATATTATATAATTTAAATATAATGATTATAAGAGATTTTTAAAAAAAAAACTACTAAAAAAATTTTTTGTATTAATGTTAAATTTATTTTATTAAAAAAAATATTTAGTTTATAAAGTAAAAAAATTTATTTTATATTTTAAATAAAATAAATTTATTAATTAATATTAAATTTAATAATTCTAATATTTAAATTATATTTAAAAGGTTAAAACTGATTAATTTTTAACTAGATAATTAACTAATTTATAAATATTATAACTGATTATTAATTGGTTAAAGATTTTATACTAGTTTTAATCTTTAATTATATTTAAATCATTTCAAATAGTAAGTATTTTTTTTTTAATAAAATATGAATATTTTTAAAATAAATAAATAATATAGCTTATGATTATTTATAATTATTATATTAGAATAAATAAAATTCATATATATATATTTTAGTTTTGATAACTAATGATAAGAATTATTGTAAATTTAAGAAATTCTATTAATTTTTTAGCTTATAATGACTTATATATTTATATTTTTATTTTTAATAAAATATATATAATATCTTATTATGATTATAAAATAAAGTATTTGAAAAGTTATTTTTTTTATTTTTTTATTTATATTTTTTTTGCTTTATTATTCTTAATTTTTTAATTTTCAATTATTATTTTTCTTAACAATTCATTATTATTTAATTATAATAATATGTTATCATTCTTCTTAAATGATTTATCATTTAATTAGAATAACTAATATTTGTTTCTTTTTAATAATAAGAAAATTTTTAGAGCTAAATCTAAATCAAATTAAACTTGAATTTTAACTAATTTATCAAATTCAGATTTAAATTTGGTCTATTAAATTCAGTTCAGATTTGAATTAAAATTAATCTGTTAGATATAGATTTATAAATATAAAAATAAAAATCAGGTTATATCAAATTTGAATAAAATCTGATTTAATTTGATTTTATAAGATATTAGTTTAATGAATTTTGTATATTAAATAAATTACAGTTACTATTATATTTACATATATGTGAATTTGTTAAAATATGAATTAATTTTAATTATTTAATAAAGAAAATAGAATTTTAAATTAAATTAGATTAACTTATTTACCTGACTTAACCTGATCTGAAAATTCAGATCAGATTAGTAAATTTTCAGATTAATGTTAGGTTAGGTCAATAGGTTGATTTGTTCTGATCTGATCTGATAAAATTCAGATTAACTAATCATATTTGAATAATAATTTTATTATCTTTGAATAATATTTTTATTGTTTTTGAATGATAGTTTATTAATTTTGAATGATATTTTTATTATTCTTAAATAATGATAATTTTATCATTTAATTAGAATGATTCATTATTATTCTTGAATGATATTTTATTATTCAATTAAATTATTTATTATTCATGTATTCTGAATTATAGTTTTATCATTCAAGAATTATGATTTTATCATTTATAAAAGTTAGTTTTATTATTTAAAAATAATATTTATCATTTAATTAGAATGATTTGTTATCTTTTTTCTTAAATAATAGCTAATTATTCTTCTTGAATAATTCAGTCAGGTTAGATCAGATCAAATAAAAATTAAAGTCAAATCAGATTTTTATTTGATCTGACACAATCCTCTTAATTCAGATAATTTAATTGACTTGATCTGAACTGTTCTATTCAGAGCTTTAGTAGAGAGTTATTAAATAAATTGAATTTAAAAATATGAAGATATATTTTAAAGTATCAAAGCTTTGATTAATTGATTTACAAATTGATAAGAGAAATTTATAAGATGGATTGGTAAATATATATTCTCAAAGATGCATTTCAAATAATATTTTCATAAAATATAAGAAAACATATTTGGTAAATATCAGCTTTATATTTCTTTAATAAAATGTTTAAAAAATAAGAAATTTTATAAATATAATGCTAGCTTTTTAAATAAATACAAAGCTTATATAAAATTTATAATATCATTAATAAATTATATAATATTATTTAAAAATATGTTATAATATCCTCAGTATAAATTTCTGACACTATTTCAGTGAGTAAAAATATTGTAAAAAATCTGAATTATTAAGATCATAAAATGTTTTGATTTAATTAATTTATTTATCACCTTAACAACAAACTTATCAGACTGATGTAATTTCTTTTATTTTAATGTAAGAAAATAATGAATTATGATCTTTAATTTCTAATCAAAATTAACCTCTAAAATTGTGAAATGTAATAAGTACATACATAAATTCTGAAGATTAATAGATTTTCTCAAAAAATTATATCTTAATTACTTGTTTAAAATATCTAAAAAAGGAAAATGATCATTGCTTTGCAAAATATACTTATTCAAATAATAATATTTATATATGTAACTATGAATTAGAAATTTATTAGCTGTTTCGATAGTATTTTGTTTTACTTGTAAATTTATTTTTTTAAAAAATATATTGTAATAGAATTGTAAATAGCATATGCTTACCTTAGTATTAGATCTAAAATTGTCTCAAACTAAGTTAACAAAACTAATAAACTTAATAATACAATTATTTTAAAGGCCTTTCTTAAGAGAAATTAATGATTAATAAATAAAATAATCTATTATCATGATTCACTTGTATAGTAGGTTATCATGATCAATCTTATAATGAAGACAAGAATAAGGTTGAAAGTGTAAAATAGTAACTTTATTAATTATAGAATTATCAGTCTAGTCCCAAGACTTATTCAGAAAACTATCTAATCGAACTCTCTTTGAATTCTGTTGACTCAAGGTCAACTTACAGGTCTATTTATATAAAATTGTTAACTAGTACTATACTAGTTTTTTGATAAATAAAAATAATACATATAATAAAAACTAGAGAATATAATATAAGTAATAAAAAGTAGACTATATAATATTTATATTAAAAAGTAAATTATTTGATACATATATCATAAAGTTGATCAAATGATACATATATTACATGTTTAACATGTATTATTTTCATAATCTTAATGCAGTTATAGATCATCTAAGGTGCAGTATAATTTACGACTAACAATTCTTTCTTTCTAATTTTTGAACTCTGAGAGAAATTCATTAGTTTCTTCCTATATTAATCTAATTATTAGTAAAAAATTTTTTTTTTTTTTTTGAAAGTAAAAAAAATATTTGCAAATATTTTATTGTTCATAGACATGATTTATTCTAAGAGAGTCTGCTATTTATGGTTTATCTGCAATTGATTTTACAAATATAAGTTCTTCTAAATTTTTATAGAGCTAAAATTTGTTGATTTTTAAAATTATGGAATTCAAAATTTTATATAAATATTTCAACTTTAAATAATCGTCTAATTGAGCTCACGTGAATAATTATTCTCTTTAAATATTAACTTTTATGTATATCAATTAGGTTTTTTAAAATTAATCTTTTTCTTAAAGTTTTCAAAAATTTTATAAATCTAATAATACCTTCTTCAAATACTTTTCAAAGTTTTTTTCAAAGAGAGCTAAACATATGAAAACTTTTCACATATTTCAAATAATAAACTTTAAAGAGCTACTGAACTACAAGTTTAAGCATAAAAAGAAGAAAAGAAAAGACTGATAATGATAGAAAGGCTTACTTATATAACTTCTGATCAAACTAATTGTAAAGGATTATTAAGACAAAGAATAAATACACTAAAAGCTGAAAACTTTTATCAAAAGAAAGTATTTTTAGAGCAGTGATTATTTTACAAAGATTTGTGAAAAAGTTGAGTGTTAACTTCAGTTGGATAGTCTGAATGGTGGTTGGGATGTTTATTTTTACTTGGTCTTTTTCTTGAAATTTTTCTTCGCTAGTGGTTTGCTAGGCTAGACTAGTAGTTGTAACTGGATTGTATATTTTATCAATTATTTTGTAAATAAAATTATATACTTAATGGCTTGATTATATTGATCTGATCTTTATCCATGATATACTTAATCTTTTTTTATATCAGAAAAGTTCATTGAAATCTAGTATTTAAGAAATATATCACGAGAAATTTATTGAATATAAATCTAAAATAAACTTTTAATTAACTAATTATATTATTTAACTTTTTTAATAGATAGAATACGTAAATATTGTAAGTAGTTTCTTCAGGAAAAATAACATTTTTGTATTTCTTGATTTTCATGCATGCATTTTGTTGAACTCTTAAAATTATGCAGTTTACGAAAATTTTTGAATTTGTATTAAATAAAGAAATATTAATCAAAATATATTATGCAAATATTGCGTGATCATCTAATTTGGTAATATTGATTAACTGTGCTAATTTTAAACAAGTTTTTATTCTATAGATTTCTATATAATGATTATCATCCAATGTAATCCAATGGATTCTTATTTATTTTTTTACAAAAAAATAATTCTCATAGTTTTGAGAATTTTTCATAGTCACTTCTTTTGATTATAAATATTTATCCAAGAATTCCTTTTATTTTTCTCAAAATTTTTCTTTTCTTCCAAAATTATCATAAAATTTTAAATTATTATGAAAAAAAATCTTTAATAAGACATATGTTAATAAGAAAAGATCTTTTTCTAATAAATGTAAAGTATTATATTATCAAAGAGAACGCAAGTGTAAGAGAATTTTCAAGGTGAGCTTAGGTGTGCTTAAAAATATTTCTAAATTGAGAGGTAATGAAAAAAAGTATGCTTTGCACTAGTCTAGCTAAGTAGATGGTTATATGCATGCTTATTATCTGTGTGAACTGTAACAGTACATTTGATCTCATTTAATATGACTGCAGCATATTAACTTTTTGCCTTTTTTACTATACTATAGATTTTTAAAACATAAGTTTTCCTTACTTAGAACTGGTTATTATAGCCTCTATTGTCTTGTATTGATATGTATACTCTTAATGTAGAATTTTTTTGACGAGTTTCTTGAATTTCTTGATGTGAACCTATAGTCTGAATAGAAAAAGGACATACATTAGAAATGTGAAGTTAGGCAACTTCAACCAGTGAGTACCAGTTTACTAAAAGGTTAACTTAATAAACCCAATGATGTTCTGAAAGGTTACAATTATCTATTTCTTTAAATCAAAATATTAAACTTTTTGCTAAATGTAAACATTTAAGAACTGAGCTAACTAATATTTTTTTTCTTTTGGTTCGACAAGAAAATAGGATTTGTTCACTTGAAGAAGCTTATAAAAAAATTACTCAAGAAGTGAATCATCCAGAAAATAGAATTAAATTGACAAGTTGAGTAATCACTATATTTCTGATCTTTTATGCATTATATTATACTTCTGTTTCCTTTTATTTCATGTATCTTAAAACTTGTATTTCTTAGATTATTCAATAAAATTTTTGCACATTATTGCATTTTGCCTTTTTAAATTGTCCAATATTACTTCAAAAGCTGCTAATTATATTATTAACACTTTTGCTTTCACTTTTTTAATAATTATTATCTCATTTGCTAATATTATATTGTTTAATATATCACATAATCAAAATAATTTTAATTGATAAAAATTCCATTTTATTTTCAGAAACTCTTAAATTCAGAATATTTCATGTTTCATAATAATTACATCATTTTAGTTATTTTTATATTTAGTGATCTACTTAATTTGGTAAATGTGTTGATATATTTTTAATTATATTAAAGACTTTATTATTTTCATAAGAGCATTTAAAAATTAGTGATATAGTAAATTTGTACATTACTTCAAAGTTTTTTCTACTTTCATTTTCTAATTGATTAATTCTTAAAATCTTTATTATATCAAATAGAAATTATAGTATTACAAAAATGTATAAGTTCATCATCTACGTAAATTTATTTTTGTCAAAATATTTTAATAGACTCAAATTATTTCTTCAAAAATATTTTTAATTCTTTGACTTTTATTATCTTTTTACAAAGTCTTTAGAAAATAGTTATTTTATAATTTCTTCATCTTCTTTTTCTCTTGTATTTTCTTTTTCATATATTTCATTAAATAATATCATATCACATGATTTTTATTTTTTTTCAATCGATATTTTTAAATTATATTTTTATTTTCTTTTTCTTTTTTCTTTTTATCTTTTCATTGATATCTACTTCTTTAGGTACTTTATATTCGTAATAATATATTTTTCTATTCTTTAAATATTCAAAATATTTTGCTACTTGTAGGTATAATCGTAAGTGATTGGATATTACTACATTACTTGATGCTTTAAATTCATTATTATTTATTGAATATAATTGATTACTTTCTTTTTTGATATTACAATTTTCATTGTAACAAGTATCACTATCACTAGAATAATTTGATTTAACTTCTATTTCAGATTCATCATCTTCTGTTAAAATATTTGAATTATTTCTTCAAAAATATCATTAACTTTTTGCATTTTATCATTTTTAATAAAATCTTTTTGAAATAATTCTTCAATACTTTTCTTTTTTGGATTTTCTTTTAGATTTTCTTTTCAAACTTTTCGTCAAATGATGCCATTTCTTGTTTATATTACGTGACCTAACATTATCATCTTCATATAATAATTCTTATAATTCTATTATAGGTATATAGGTACATTAATTATGATACTATATTTTAAAGATCTTGTTACTTTTTATATTGGTAGCTCTTACATAACTTAACCAATCTTGTCCTAATATTAAAATAGGAATATCTTCATTTTTTACTTTTAAAGAAAAACGCATATTTATTCTATTAATTTTCAATAAATATCTATACAAGAAGGGTGTATTTGTACCATCATATTTTATTATTGAAGTAGAATTTTCATTTATTTGTTTCTGAATAAATGCTATAGAGATCTAACTTATATTTTTATTTTCATTAAATAAAATTCGATAAGTCTCATTTACTATCTCTTCTAATTCATATATTAACATTGTGTAATATTCATTTTATTATCATTTTAGGATCAATATTTTATTACTCAAATTTATTTATAACTTCAAATATAATCCTTTAAATCTAAATTGATTTAAAATTAAAACTTTCAAGAGTCTTTCTCCTAGTAGGAATTACCAAACTGATAGACCTGAAATAATCTCAAACTAAGCTAATAAAACTAATAAACTTAATAACACAATTATCTCAAAGGCCTTTCCTAAGAGAAATTAACAATTAACAAACAAAACAATCTATTACATGATTCACTTGTGTAGTAAGTTATCATGATCAATCTTATAATGAAGATAAGAAAAAAGTTGAAAGTGTAAAATAGTAATTTTATTAACTGTAGAGTTATAAGTCTATTCCCAAGACTTATTCAGAAACTATCTGATCAAACTCTCTTCAAACTCTGTTGACTTAAGATCAACTTATAGGTCTATTTATATAAAATTATTAACTAGTACTATACTAGTTTTTTGATAAATAAAAATAATACATATAATGAAACTAAAAAATATAATATAAGTAATAAAAAGTAAACTATATAATATTTATATTAAAAAGTAAATTATTTGATATATGTATTATAAAGTTGATCAAATAATACAAATATTACATGTTTAACATGTATCATTTTCATAATATTTGGCATAGTTGTAGATCATCTAAAATGCAGTATAATTTACGACTAACACTAGTTAGCAAGCTTAACATTTAAATCATTACAGATTCGCAGCTGATATATATTTTTAACATAGTTCTTCTTCCAAGAATTGAATATAGATCTCAACTCACGTTACCTTTTGAATCATAGTATAAAAGTTTCATTACCACTTATTTAGCATTTATTAAAAGAAAACTAAAGCTCTTCAAATATACACTAACAGATTTATTCTACTCGAATTATTTTTACAATTTGACTCCATTATATCAACAACTTTTACAAAATTTCAGTAATGCCCTTTTATAAATGATAAACAAATCCAATATCTTTGGTACATTCTTTTATATATGTACTCTTCAACTACAACCAAAAGAGTGACTCTTTAAAAACACTCTGTTCTACTGGCCTTTTTCAAAGATGATAAGATCAGATGACTGACTCATATCTCTTTTTTGTACACTTAATTAAATAAATATCAAACTTAATATGCTGCCTATTCTGATCAATAACATAACAGGAAGCATCACCAATTTCAGAATTAATTCCTAATATTTACAGAAAACATACTAGCAGTTTAAGAAAATTTTCGATGCTTTTTATTAAATAATTAACAAGTTACCAAGTGAATTACATGTTTACCTTTCAAGATATTTATACTATAACTTATTTAATTACACACAGTTTTAGGATTCTTAACTAGTTTACAGCCTTAGAACTACATTTAAATCCAAATTCTAATAGAAGATTGTTACTTACTAACTCTTATAAACATTAATATTGCTATGGTTTTTCCATTAAAAGTCCTACTTCTTTCTCTTATACAACTGATATTGTTATAGAATAGTACTTCTCTTCTAACTCTTTTGTACTAAAAGAATCACAAATAGAGACTAAGCTATTAAAATCACTTTACAGGATAAGAAATTGATTTTGAGTAAATAATGATTAAAAAAATGCTACGTCATAATAAACATTTTTAATCAATAATAAATTATTCTGTTTTTAATATTAAGTCAAATTAATTATTAAGATGATATTAAAATTTATTATTTAAAATTTTTACTATTAAATTATTATTTTATAATATTTAAAATTTTATTATTTAAAATTATTTTACAAAACTAATTTTTGTAAAACTTGAAATCATTTTTGTAATACTTGAGATTTTGTACTTAAAATCAATTTTGTATTACTTGAGATTTTGCTATTAAAATCACCCTATAGGATATTATTACACTAATTTTTCTAAAAAAAAAAAAAAAAAAAAAAAAAAAAAAAGGAATTTTTTAATAAAAAATAATTTTTTTTAAAGGTATTCATACCCCCCCAGACTTCCCATTCAAATACACATTCAAACTATTAATAATAGTTTTAATTAAAGTTAAAAAATTTTGAATTTTATAAGGATCTAAAACTTTTTTAACTTTTTAAATAATAATATTAATCATTACTAAAATCTAATTTTAGATTTTTTGACTGATATTATACAAAAAAATGAGAAATTTTGACAGCCTAATTGTTTGCTTTGTTAATAAGATAATCAACTATAAAAATTTAACCAAATAAAGTTCATAAATTATATAATAATATAAATCAAAAATCTTAATTTTAGTTAGTAGGGTCCCGTAAGATGATTTTAATAGCTTAGTCTCCAAATATTGATACTGATATTGTTCTTCTAATGTATTATGTACCTTTAATTGGACCTGAAAATTTCACAATCATTGATCCTTGTAGATGTTGCCAACTTCACCAAAATAATGCTATCAAATTAAGAGGATACCATGAAAATTGTTTTTTCACTTACTCTCTCAAATTTTGTATAACTATTTCAATCATCTTTAAAAATAACTGATGTAATCGTACACATAGTATTCTATCTTTAGGTACTCTTTACGAGCTTGCACTTACTTGTTTTTTATCAAACAGTAATCAAAGTTTATTTACAATACCAAGACCATTCTCTCCACCAACCTTTATTAATTTTTTTGATAAATTTCTATTATCTTTCTATAAATCTTACTTACTAAACCTCTCCTACTCTTTTATTTTCTCTTCTGTTCTAGAATTCTACACAGATAGTTCTCTGAAAAATGTAGGTTTTCCTTCAGTAAAAATGGATTTGACTTAGCTTTAAATGCATCAAAACTCACCAATGGTTTCTTTTCCTCTGCTTTTATCTTTTCATTTCCTTTATCCTCTATTCTGAATTTGCAGTTATTTTTATTGCTTTACTAACAGCCCACCAAATTGTATTGTTACTATTTTCACTGACTCAGCTGTTGTTATTTCTTAATTCAATCATTTTAAATTTCTTTTATTCAAGCCTTAACAGTTTGACCTACTTTTAAGATTAATATCTCTGTGTATTAGTTATGTCTTTTTGAAATAATAGATATTCATAACATCACAGTCAATATTATCAAAGTTAAAGCTCACTCTGATAACATTTTTAACAATAAAGTTGACACTCTAGCAAAATCTTGTTTAAATATTACGGCCCTTCAGCTACAAATAACTAATGCCTTTCGCTATTATTTCACTTATAATAATATACTAATTATCATTCCTATTAGATAATTTGTAAAAGATTTATTTTATGAACGCTTCATCTCAAACTTACTTAGACTTTATATCTTATCTCAGTTCACATGCATTTACTAAATCAATTAAGTTGTCATCTCATTTATACTCAATGATAATATAGCATTACAGATTACATCATATACTGCTTCCTTTCTAAGAGAAATGAAATATTAAAGACTTCTCAAAATGTTATCAATTCTTGAAATTCTTAAAGTACGATACTTGTCATTATATGATTTCTCACTTTTATGTCTACGATACGATGTCGCAGATGAAAACTTCTATCACTTATGAATGTGTCCCATTGTTAATTACGATATGAAAATGATTATCTTACAATCCAAATTCTATCTAAAAGACATTACTAATGCACAAGATTATGAAATTGATTAATTGAATTATTGGTCGCTTTTAACTTATGATACTTCCTTCTTTTTCGCTCTTATCAGAGGAATTGTTTCAGCATACCTTTTTAATTTTTTTCCACAATAAACTTACTTCACAGCATTTAGCTTTAGATGCTTGCTCTTCTTTTATGCATTTGATTTTTGAATCCACACAAACAATTTGGAATAACCGCTGTAAAATAGTACATGACTTTGAAAAGTTCTTTAATATTACTCTTAATTCAAAAGCTGCTAATTTTACCATCTCTGGTTACAATATTTCATCTATCCTCTCAACCTATTCTTTTAGCTCTTCTTCTGTACTTTCCACAGTTCAGATGGAATCCCATTGGTCAAATTTTTGGTGTAGTAATGGTCTCGCCCTCTTTACGGTACTTTATTTTCTTATTCAAAAGGTGATTTTCTTAGCTTAAGTTAAGTTCTGATTTTGGAAGAGTGCAGGGTCAGTCTTCTATAGATTAGTCTTAGATTAGTTCTTTACAAGATTTCTGTAATTTCTTTTGATTTGTATTTTATTCTATATTTTACTTTTTCATAATAAAGATATTGTGGAACTACCACATTTTAAAAAAAAAAATTAACATTTGAATCATATGAAATTTTTAATGAGAGCTTTGCTATTAAAATAACGTTACAAATCTTATGATATACTATGTTTGTAACTCGATTTTAATGGAAAACCTTCCAAATGTCATTAGTATGAACTTGCTATTTGAATAATATAGGATTTACATTTATTTTTAAATTGAAATATTTGGTTGTTACGTGATACTAAATATAGAAATGATCGAAGATGATCGTCCATAATGCTGGCCAGAAATTACAAAAATGAGCCAGTAATTTAGGCCAACAGACAAATCAACATCCGAGTACACATATACTTTACATATCTTTTATTTTTTTTTTTTATTTATTTAATGTAATAAAAAGAAATAAAATAAAAATTCATTCTGAATAAGTGACGATTATTTGTCATCACCATATTTAATTTGATCCATTTTCTCTGATTTTTCCAAAAACCTTACATCTACAACATATTCCTTTAGAAAAATTTCAAGAGAAATTAAGCGATCATGTAATTCTTTAACGTTTGGAGAAGAAGAATTTAACTCCGTCATTAAGGAAGGAGAATTGATTAATGGAAGAACTGGCATTGTATTTTTAAATTTATTATATATTCTATGGCTATATCCACAATAATAAAACTGTATACCACCCCAAGGACGAATCGCATCGACACCTATTGCAAAATAATGAAAATAATAAGATAATCTGAACCACCTTTTTATTCTTTCTTTCTTTTTTTTTTTTTTTTTAAAAGAAAAATACATTTACCAAATAAAGCCGCATACAATGCCGACGCCAAACCCCAAGCACCACCCATAAGACCAAGCACACTGAGTAACTTTATTATTATTAGTGGAATAAGAGCTGATTAGATTTTGCTCATTAATAATAATAATCAAGAAAACTTACAGTTCGTATTCTAAAAGTGTTGGAGAAGCGATGTTAATAAATGTTATTTTAACATTTGTTTCTTTTGTGTGAATATCAGTTTTCATAACTTACCTTTTTTCAGTCTCCACTTGCATATGGAAACTTGTTACGGATATTTCAATTTCACTGTAATATCCAGTACTTGGTTTAGTAGGAAGAGGTGTGCTCTCTGTTATGTATGATTAACTTTAATATTGTATATAATAAGAATAAGCGGAATAATTTTATGTTTGCTTACGAAATTTGGATATAATACGATGTTCGGTTTTATAAGATGGATTGACTCCAAGAGTACTACTAAATGAAGGTTTAATTATCTTCTTTTGATTTCTTGTCAACCCTATAAATGAAAGCTAATTACAACAATCATAAGGTAACGGTAAGCTTTTTTTTAAAAAAAAAAAAAATAAAAAAAAATAAAGACGATTACCTGGTTATTGGCAATACGGTATTTATTATTTGCGAATAATTCTTTCATGAAATCAAGAAATTGAAATGTTTTCGTATAAATTTTATAATCTGGAGATTTTAAGGGATTATTTTCTATGAATGCAATACATAATTTATTCTTAATACATTTTTGCCATCAAAGTTTAAAGAGAAAGACATCTTTTATAAATTTACCGGAATCAACAATGTAAATTGATATCAAATCATTGGATGTATTAGAAAATAATTTTATTTTTATAATTTGGTCACCGTTTGTTGTATGCCTTGCATATTTTAAATTATTTTTATTCATAAAATATCCAAAATAACCAGGGTAAGCATCTTCCTTAAATATTTGTGGTGATGACAATGAATCGTTACAGCTATATATTACATCGTCTCCTATATACGTTAATGTTAAAATTTATTTTTATTTCTTCAAAAAAATAAAAAAAAAGTTTTCATGCTTACCATCATAAAATTGACAATCTACATCGAATGGAGCTTCGCCGTGAAATCCCATATCTGAAATAATCAATATTAAATAAGGATATATGATATCAATCATTTTTCATATATGCATACCAGGAAATGGCATTTCATTAGCTTCTACTACTGAAATTTGTATAGCTAGGGCACTATTAATCACTTCGATAATCAAAAAAATGATGTATACTACAAGGATAGCTAATAGTAATATCATTATACATGCTCTTAAAACATGAATGAATTTAGGTTCTGTCCTTCGACGTCGATTGAATAAATACATTCTTATTGTTAAAAAAAAACCAATCGATAAATGTTTATAAAAAAATAAAAAAAAAAAATTTGAAACAAGTTTAAAACAATGGAGTCATACGGATAGTACAATTTTGCGCGGCAATAGTGCGAATAGGTGAATAGATACCACATATAGCGTGTGCCGTACTTAAAAAATAATTCATTGGTGTTCAGAGAAAAATTTTTTTGTCACTTTATTTGTTACACGAGGGGTGAAGTTGATGACAACTTACAAAATAGGACAATTTTAGTGACAATCCTTATTTACGTTAAAAACTTTATTTCAAGGTTTGAAAAGTTTTATTATTTGTTGTTACTCTGAGGACGCGTATTAGTTAAGGCAGACAAGTTACAGAAATGCCAAAATATTTTATTCAGTTTTCACTCTAATTTTATTGAAAATGTTCTTCACTTGCAAGAGAACCAATCTGGGTTGCGAGCAATTATTTCGAGAGTAATTCTTCAATTTCGACGAGGTCACGAAAAGGTCCTTCAATAATATTTCATATACGACTAATTTCTTTTAATAATATTTTAAATAAAATAGATTCTGAGAATTACAGAGCGCCGGCTGTGACTTGCAATGATCTACTTTTTTCTCGTCATGGTACGTTATCGAAATTGTATTCTTATGCTTTAATTCAAGTTATCAAATAGGATTATTATTTAAATGAAATGTATTGTAATTCTTTTTAATTAGTAAAAGTATAATTATTGTAAGAAAAAAAAAATTAATTATAAATAAAATTAATATTTAGAATAAATAATATCTAAAAGTTTAATTATATATGTAATAAAAACACTTTATTTTTCTTGGCTATAAGTTTTTCAACGCGATTTTCAAGAGCAATCCTCGCCCTTTCAGAAACTACTTTAGATTTCTTTCTTCATACAAAGCTTTTTCTGTGTATTTTTGGAGTTTCAACATCAGATTTTTGTAGCCTCTATCTATTTCACCTAACGAAGATTGCAAATTATTAATATATCTAACTATGCTATTGACTTAATACAGAATTCAATACTTCTTAGTCATTTGTAGTGATGTTTCGCTTTCATTAAGAGTCGTTTCAAGTATTTCGATAAATTGCTGATTCTTTGAGTTCTCAACAAAAATAAATAATATAGTTAACTATGGTAATGCACGATTTGCATACTGTCATGATTTGAATTTAAATTTCTCTTATATCATATTGATGTTTGAAGGCAAAAGTTTGGAAAAATTTTATTGAATATTTGAAAAAGATACATAGGTATTAAAATACATAAGTAACAAAAAGATACATGAAAAGAAGCACTTTCTAAACCATACTAATATTTAATATTCAAGCTACAGAAATAGAAGAGAGTGTAGTCACAAGAAAAGCAAAAATGCCTACGACATCCCTCTCTAAGAAAAATATTATAGTAGATTATTCATGAAGTTAAGCATAAAACCTTCCCATCAAAAAAAAATTTTCTTGGAAAGCCATACTCCCTGCTCCTCTGCTGCTATCGAGACGAGGTTGCGAAGGTTGTATTAACGTTGAGAAAAAATATCTGATGCGTTATGATTTACCCTGATGAAAGTAGAAAAGCGTTTTTTTTAAAAAAAGTAGAAAATGAAGATTTTGAAAATATTTATAATCAGAAAATAAATGCTTTAAAAATTCTCAAGAATCGTGGGATGCAGAAACTATTGGTTCACTAAAAAATATCTGTAAACTAAGACTTCTACTCCCTAATAATTTCAAGATACAAAAATCTGATTTTGAAATATGAAACGAGATCGAAATGGTCAAATTCAAAAAAAAAAAATTGGTTAATAATAAAAAGAAAAGAAAACAATACGTTCTAAGAAACTTTGTAGTAGACAAATATATTTTTCTTTTTTCAATGAACTTTCCGACAGTGTATTTTTTATAAAAAAAAATTATGTAAAACTCATGATTCACTACTGTATAAATGTATACTCCTCATTTTCTTTCCAAATTGATGTTAATTAATTACAATTAAGAAATTTTATATTACACTATATTCACACGAAGTGTACTTACTAAATTTAGTTTGTGTCTCAAGATTTTTTTTCTAAAAAGCGGGCAAAGCATCGTACCTTATATTTCAACACAAAAAATTATGTCCAAGTAATGTTCTTTTCTATTACTTATCCCTTTAATAAAATTAAATTCTCCCGGCTTTTATATTTATTTCAGTCAGAGATATTATCTTACTTGTAAAGAACTCCGTACTTTATATTCCTATTTCTTTTATTTGTTATTTGTAATATCCTATAATTATCTACAATAATAGAATATTATTTTAAATCGATAAGACTGATTCAAAGCTTCTTCCTTTTTCCAATTGACAGCTCATATTAACAGGACTAAAAATATAAACAAAAAAATAATGTGTGTGCTGTATTAGCGTTAAACCTTGTTAATGTTTAATATTTTTCTTGATTTTATTAGTGGGCAAATGTGGAAGTGGGTTAATATGGTGGTATACATTAATTTGTTTTCGTAATTTATCATTTTCTTTTTTTTAATTTTTTTTTTCGAACGTGATGGGGGGACCAACTTTAATTTTCAATCATCTACAATTGAAAAAGGGCCGGTACAACTGCCTCATGAATGTGGTTTTCTTGGTGAGGGTCTGCGAATTTTCTGTAGAAGGAATTGCTATGCCATCTTCCTTATGTGAATCAAAAACTGCTTCATGAGTGGGTGCTCACGCAACCCGAGTCCTGTAGGATATCCCTCATCCTTGTAGCGTAGCGTAGTCGATATATCGACCGAGCCGTATTGTAAACCTCCATCCTTGGACGCAATCGAAAGTCGATCGATCATGTAAGTTACCTATATTATTTATTATATTTCTTTCTGATATTTTTGTCTGTCATATGAGTTGTATAATTATTCTCATATAAATCAAATAAAAAAAATTATAATGATATTTATCATAAATTGGAATGGTTTTTTAAAAAATTTTATAATGTAATTATATAAATAAAGTTTCTAAGGTATCAAACTTAAATACATCATTTAACACAGATTTTCATGTTTATACTTGTTAAATACTGATTCTGCAATAGTTTTCCTAAGAAAATGCATCACAAAATCTAATTAATCAATCTTATGCGAAATTATAAAAAAGTTTTAAATGAAAATATTGAACTATTTAAAAAAAAAAAAAATATATTCAAAATTTATTTTGCGAAAAAATTTATAATTTCGGAAACTGTTGATATCTACGTTCACAAAATATCTCGCTGATTTTAATAATTATCAATATTCATTTAAACATAATACATAGTAAATGGAATCCATTTGCCTACTCGATGAATTAATATAAAAAATGATGAAGCATATCAAGGAAATTTTTCTCTAATTCATACTTCAGACCGAATTACATAATACGATATCATATACTGTATTATAAATACTGTAAATAAATTCACTAAATGCGTCTTAATTTTGTCGAAACACCGAATAATTGAGATCTATAAGTAATAAAATAAAAAGAGACCTGAACATATTTTTGAATTATCATGTGATTTATTATGTGTATGCGACAACTATCATTTCTACAGATTTATCCTTTCCTTGATTTCATAGGAAAACGATTAAATGTGATGATTTGCTTGCTACCTTTAGATCAGAATAAAAAAAATAGTTTAAATACTAGAATTATCACTATTATTATTTGACATCTTCTAAAATTTGAAATACTTCGTAATCTTGAATTTTGAATTGTTCTGTATCTCTTATCCTTTTTTCATATATAGCATGTTCGCAATAAGCAAACTATAATCATTTTCTCCGCCATTAAAATTAAATATACACAGATCACTACTAAATGTAGGACCATATCTATGGTGATAAATTAATGCATTCGCAATACGTTTAGGATTCACATGGCTTAAAATTGAATCCTTAGAATTATCCTTATTCTTAAAAGAAAATATGAAACTACAGTGGCGATCAAAAATAACGCATCACTGGAATAAAAATCGAAAACTATTAATATCACGTGATCTATCGATGATTGACTTCCGAAACAAAGAAATTTAAAAATAGAAAACTAGAGTTA
>CAJVPQ010000669.1:0-24518 GCA_910591825.1 Funneliformis caledonium
AGATTTTAGTGTAACATTTAGATTATAGTGTGGTATTTAGATTATAGTGTGATATCTAGATTATAATGTGGTATTAAGACTATAGCATGGTATTTAGATTATAGCGTGATACTATAACCTAGTCTAAGTGGATATCACACTTTAACATAATTATGTTAAAGTGTGGTATCCCACTGGTGTTGATGGATCAGATTTTGTTGTAACATTTGTTAATTCAAATGAATTAACCCATGAATAATTTCTAATATCCATTATATAAATATTAGGATTTGCTAATGGTAATGGAACAGAATTTGGTTGTGTAATATTTCCTATCATAAAATTTGGAATTTATTACAAATTAATAATTCAATATTAAATTATTATTATAAGGTAATATACAGTACATACCAAAAGCTACAATCATATGGATATCAACCAAGTTAGCTGAATGATATGTAAGTGATGGTGGAAATTTACCAATATTTAGTGTAATTGGTGGTACGGTAAATTCAAATTGCTCAGTTTCCATATTTAAAACAAACATATCTAGAACTACTTGAGCACTATGAGTAATTCCAACAAGAGCTTTAGAACCTCCATAAATAATTATTTTGCCGTCTGGTGCTATTTTATTATAAAATAATTATTGAATAAGTTGTTTAAAATACAATATATAACAAACTATTAAGTACTAACTTATACCTAATACTTCCGTATGTCTACGACGATTTTCGATTACGCTCGAAGTTGTCGCTATCTATAAACAAAGATTAATTAATTTTAAGCTTCTATACGTTTTTAATTCATAAATAAATACCTTTTCTGACCAAGTTAAAGAATTTGTATCGTAAAGCATTATTTTCTTAATATCAGTTTCTACTCCTCCATTTTCAGATCCTCCAATATAAATAATAACTCCACTTGTCAACAAAGTTGCGGTATAAAGATGTCTTGGTTCCGGTTGATTAATTGTATTGATTACCCAAGATAATCCAAATAACCATATCATTGAAAGTCATGGATGATGTAAAACCAAAATATGTTCCAGTACGTCCACCAAAAACATACATTTTTCCAGAATTATCGATAACACTCTGTAGATTTCTTCGTCGTTCGGGTGGAGTTCGTTCGATATTAGGTACATTCCATAATAAGGAGCTTAAATTAAATGAATGAACATTTGATTTAAAAACATCTTCTTTCAGATCATTACGCATAAATCCGCCAAATAAATAAATTATTTGTTCTTTATCGTAAAGTTCCCCAGCAACTTCTGAATGGTATTTTGGCATTTTGCGTAAGGTCAATCCATGGTGGAGTAGCTATATTAAATGACCGAGATAAATCAAGGTAAAACACTTCATTTGAACATTTACCACCATTATATCCACCAAAAAAATAAAGTTTTTTCTCAACAAGAGCAGAAGAATGAGCATAACGTCCTACAGGAGTAAATGGCTCAACCCTAAATAACAAATAGCCTAACATGAAGATGAAAGATTCAAGAAATTTATATCTGTTGCAAATCATTATTTCAATTAAATGCAAAGCTCTTTTTTTTTTAAAAAAAACAATTTTTGAATAATAACATTTCAATAAATATGCGTCGCAATGTTATACAAATACAACATTTACATTATAACGATCATCCTTTGGCAGACATTTATTAAATATTTTCGTTCCGATTTATGCAGTACTACCATGATGGTTATATTTTGTTTTACTACATATTTACTTTGTATAAAAACTTAAAATTTATTGGCAAAAAAATGATTATCTCGATTAAAAGATGTCATTTTAATCTTTAAATATAAATAGCCGAACTAAGTATTATCACAATAAAAATTTTATGACGTTTAATAAATATAAATCGAGCCTCAAACGGTACTTTTATGATAAACATTATCTTTATTTATTACAAAAAGGCTTCTAAATCGTACTTTTCTCTAAAAACCGATAGAAAAAGAATAAATATTATCATTTTATATTTTGTTACTTTCTTATATAATAATTATCCTACCTGACGTCAATAGCTTTTTTTTTTTTTTAAAAAATAAAAAGAGTCTCTCTATGTCTCTCTCATCTTATTGTTTCTTACTATGCCATTCTTATCTGCGTTACATCCAGCGATTCCCTTTAGCAGCATTGAGTTTTGTTTCGGATTTCCCCTGCGTAACCTTCGCGAAATGTCAGTAAATCACGTGATAAATACTTTTTAATTCTGGCCAGAAAACTTTACTGCCGGTCATCTTCGGTGAAGGTTACGCTGGGGGCAGTGTTGTCCATTTTCCATGTCCCAAGCTGTCACACATTATGTCCCAATTTTCCCAAGCACATCTGGGACATGTCCCAGCACAACACTGCGATGGAGTAGTCTTTGTTTCGATACTGCGCCAAACTTCAATAATTCGGCATGAATAAAATATTTGTTCAATAGACTTATGGTATGTTAAAATGGTAAAAGTTTTACATATTTTTTCTTTTAATTTTTTTTTTTTTTTTTTTTTTTTTTTTTTAAAAAAAAAAACGATGTGGCACTGCTAGTAAAAATTTACATATTCTTACTAATTTTTAAAATTTTTAAAACCAAGAAATGTACAGGAACTAATTATATAAGGTTAAACTAATAAATTTGTATCTCGAATCGCGTGATAAAATTTTACATAGTAATATTTTTTGGCTAAAATTAAAAAGTGAACCGGGTAACGTAAAATGCTAATTAATGTGCGTGGTCATAGATCAATAATCAAATAGAGCGATCAATTGTGAATTTCAAGAATATTAGACCAAAATTTTTTATCAATTAATTCATCTCTTCCTAACCTACTTTTCAAACATGTATAATTTCCAATTTTCTATTTAATTTTTTTGTACGGATCAATTATTTCGTACTAGTCACGAGACTAGACGTTTGTTATTAGTCCGGAACGAAGTGGAAGGACTATATATATACCAAGATCGTTCCGGACTTAACAACGGTCCCCGTTTCCTAGTTATATTTAGTTCATAATTCAAAAAAATTTTTTATTGAAGGACAAATGCACTAAAATAAATTATTGTTTTTAAATGATTGCTGTAGTTTAAATATATTAACTGGTGATAATGTCTTCGTGAATCATCCTAAAATACATAGCAATCATTAACGCTACAACTTCTAGCTAACAAATGCGCATTTGTATATTACCCAACCTATCAAATACAAATGCTTCTGGGGTTATATTTTAGTTTATGATCCCATATATATCTCTAGCTGATAATTATTGGACTTGCTTACAATGTTCGAATCCCATTTGTTTGATCTTATTTTTATAACTTATTAGATTCTAAATAGTATACAAGAGAAGTGTGTGAAAGACACCTAAACGATTCTTTTTCTAGAATCAATAGACCTTAATCATAGCAAAATGCGCACGTCACAGCGACGAATTCAGGTGGACGCTCTTTTTCCCCATGCACAAAGGGACGGGGCGTAGCGCGCTTACTAGCATTTTAATTTCTGAAGATAAGATTTATACTAACCTTCAATATCCAAAATTCAAAGAGCCTTCTCTTTTCATTTCTTGACTCTGAAATCTCTGTAATCGTTCTTAGTTCCCAGCTATATATTTATGGGGTTTCCGTTTTTTTGTGTTGTGGTGCTCTTTGCGAAATAAATCATTTCATGATACCTTTTACAGGATATATTTCAGTACAAGTCTTTAGAATATTGATTATATATAACAAGTAACTTTGGACAATACTGCTTCTGTTGACAGTAAAAAAATTTTTTAAAAGGTTATTTTACTATTTGTAGATCTTTACTTGCTACGAATTAATATTTTGGTTAATAACCGGTTAATTTACCGGTTAATTTTTTTTTTGTATTATTCACATTTCAAATTCCTAAAATCTTTTTTTTTTATTTTATTTCATTTATCATTTATTTTTAAATTTTTAAATGTGCCGGCCAAGACAACAAAAATTTATTTAGAAATTTCGGAATGCGGAAATACTTTAGTTTATCGTCACTTCGTGAAGTTATTATCGGACTTTTACTTAAACTTCAAAAAGTGTCAAAGTATTTAAATTTAAGCGCGTCTACGCGACTAGAGTAAAATATTGATAACCTTTTCTTCTTTTCTTCTTTTCTTCTCAAATTCTTTTTACTCATGTCAACAGAAGCTATAGTTGCTGCAAATACCTCATACTATAGAGTCACATCCCATCCCAAATTCAATACTATATTTAAAATCCCATTTAACTTAATAATATATTTTTAGTATAACTTAATCAATAATTAATTATGATGATAATGTTTTCCCCGGTCTTTTTCGTTTTTGATTTTTTTTTATATTTTTTTTCAATTTTTTTTTTTTTATTCGTTAAAGTTTTGGTTTAAGAAATGAGATTTGGGAAGGAATGGGATTGAGACTTTATCCCATACCCATAAAGTATCGTTAACAAGTGTAACAGAAGTAGTATTAAAGTTAGACATCATAGTAAGTGTACTTAATATCCGTTACTTGCTTATTTATAAAAATTATTCTAAAATCGTTTACCTTTTCAGGATACTGGGAGATCTCATATACAAGGTGGGATATCGAATCATGGGATGAATATACTAGCAAAGAGCAACTTAACACGGAATTGCGAGTATCCCATAACGCTTTAGCTGGGGAACGAATGATTACAAAATATTCTGAATCAAAGAGAGAAAAGAGAAGGCTCTTAGGCTTTGGAGTAAATTAAAGGTTAGTATATTACTTATTCTTAGAATGTAAAATGCTAGCGAGCTTAGTAAACGTGGGAAAGAAGAGCGTCCTGACATGATTACCTGTACTCGTCGCTGTAGCATGCGCATTTTACTATAATTAAGATCTATTATTTCGAAAGAGTAATCGGGATGCGTCTTCCTAATGTCTAATACACTTCTCTTTGTATACTATTTTAGAATCCTATAAATATTAAATCAAACAAGAAACAAAGAACAAACACGATAATAATTAACATCATATCGGGACATAAATGAACCTTTTAATCGAGGAAAGCATTTTGATGCTGAATGAGCGGAGTTGATGATGAGGAACTTGTAAGATTTTTTTTTTTCTTTGTCTTTCTTAATATCGTTTGAATACTTATAAATGTGTATACTTTAACATAGCCATATTCAGATGATGAGCTTAAAAGGGAACACTCGGAGGGCTGGTTTGATGTCGATGTGTGGTCCGTGATTGTTGATTTTGATTTCATAGCATTCGAGGATTACAGACCGTCAGGTATAAAATTTTCATAATCGCAACTACACTAAGATTCGAGATTCTGATGATATACCTCGTATTTAGAGAAAGGATTTGCTGTTGCTACAAGAAAAAAATAGGAACGGAAACGAACCAGGAAACAAAGAGCAAAAATAGGACATCGCGGGGTGGAACGTTCTCTGATAGTGCAGAATATGGGTACCATCGATTATTTGTTCATCCGAATGATATCAAATGACTAGAAGATGGATTGAAACTCGGAAAGGCAATCCATGATATGTTGATTTTTTTTATCTAAAAGAGTAAAATTTAATTGGTTAAATATATTACAAATTTAACTTTTTCGTTATTTTTCAGTATTATATAATTTAAAATTTTATTTTTTTTTGTAATAAGGATGTCAATTTTGTGAATAACTAGAATCACATAATAACCATAAATGTAAAATAAATTATATATTCTGAATAAGTGTATTTTACAACATATGGGAAATTTGCTAGGAAAATTAGAAGTTGAAGTCATTGAAAAGTTTAGAGATGGATATATTTGATTGGCGTAAAAGATACTTTTATTAATTCATATACTTTCAATTAACTTCATCTAATTAATCGTACCAAGCTAAACCATATGAATTCCATTCTTTTATATTCATAATTAATCCACGATAGAATTGAAGCGTTGACTGATAAATTTTTTTGCATCGATTTTAACAGAATTACGAATGTCATCTATAGATTCTTTCACCAACTACCTTACCTTCAGCTTCCACTCAATATAATTTGTATGAAGTATTTAATTGTGTTCTTTTGCTCCACAACTTATAGAGCCGATAACGATAATAGATGAACGAAAAACTGTTTTAATTAGCAAACAGAACTGTAATCGAAATAAATCAAGAAATGATTGTTGAAAAAAGATTCTTTGTTAATAATAGCATTTACATTAGAAACCAGAAATTGACTTGAATTTAGATTTCCTCTTTTTATTTATTGACAATTAACCCATTACAATGAAACCACACGCTATCCTTTCCAATCCCTAATCGGATGAAAGATCTTTTATTCAAAGTCGAGTTTCTGCATAAATATCAAAATACATTCCGTGTTATGAGTAATGTGAATCAATTCAACTTATTGATGTCAAATTGACTTTTACAAATATTATTACAATTCATATACCATTTTCTATTATCGCTCTCTATAAAATAAATAAAAGGTGTGAAAACACCTTATCAATATAGGTTTAATGACATCGATTACAAACTTTCAATTTGTAGTTTCCGTATTTGATTTGTCATTTAATTTTTATTAGTCCGGAGCATAAGCGAAGGACTATCTATGTATGAGCGATAGTAATGAAAAATGTCCATCTGTCCGCCCGCTTAAAATTTGGGTCGATACGTGGTTGGTCCCTTTCGTTACACTTATGCTTCGGATTTAACAACGGTTTCCGAAACCGTTCCCTAATTATTATCATAAAATTTGGTATAATGTATCTTTATTGGCCAGAAAATTAAATGAATATTGATTTTGTTATAGATGCCTTATTTTATGAAAATATAATGTTCGCTTAAGGCCTTTTTTTTTTTAAAAAAAAAAGATCTCTAAAAGCAAATCATAGGTGGTTGAAATAACGCAGATTGGTATATTTACTATAATCAAACTCAATCTGTTATTCCTTTGTTTTTAAATTTATCAAGTATGTTAAGTAAGCATGGTGTAAACGTTTCCTTTACTCCGACATCTTTTCTAGAATCGGATGCTTCGATCTAATAAATGTCAAGTTTGAAGTATGAAAGTTAAATATTTTTAATTTGATTTTTGATCACAAGTAAAAATTAATTGTTAAAAAAATTATTATTCATCAAAATAAATTCAAATTTATGATAATATTGGTAATTCTAATACATAAAATAAGACTGGACAAATGCTTTACACATTGTTATATTTATTTCACTATAAAATAAATTTTTTTCGATTTGAAAAAACTAATACGAGCAGGTTATCAGAGCAATCAATTTGCCCGCCTAATTTTGGAATTTTTTATTTTTCCGTTTTATTTTTTTTTTTTTATTTTTTTTACTTATAGGTTCCTTCATTATCGCTTTTAGCTTTTCGAAATATTTTTTGACCATGCCATGCTATTATTTTTCTCATATCTTAGTACAAAGAATTTATTAAATCAGCAATTACCATTCCACTAAAAAATAGATATCGATTAATCGATTCGGGTAGATATGCAGATCAGAAAATTTCGCGAAATTTGAACGATACGGACTTATTCTGTAATTTCGTACCGGTAGTATACATAGAGCTTCTATTATAGGACCAATTACGGTACGGTACGATTCTTTCGTAGACATTGATATTGTTGTATTCTGTTCTTTCGTTTATGTATTTATAAACAATTTGCATTGTAAGCAGAAGGTATTGATTGAATAAAAATGAAGTAATAATGACAAAATATTTATTTAATATTATCAAATTTATCAGTGTTGCATCAACGTCGTCGGCGCTCTACCTTTCGTTTGATCAATAATTTAAACCATATAAATGCCAAGCAATAATTTAAAATGCGCAAATATGAAACAATTACAAAAACATTGAATAATAAATCCTAATTAAATCGGAAATTAAAAATAAAAAATTAATAAACGAAGTTACATATGCGAAATTAAAAGTTAAAACGGCGAAAGCGAAAAATATCACGGAGGTGTAAAATGAGGGATTACGACGAAAGGGAATGTATTCAAAGAAATATCACAATTGCGAGCGTGAATATTGAGCTGTTTAAGGATTTCTAGCTCGTACATATATATAAAAAAACTAATTAGGCCAACCTGGCGTTTTGAACATTTTCTGGCATCTTGACATCTTGGCAAATGATCATCAAAGGACTAACTGTAAATATCGAAAGCTGATTTTCATGTGGAATTCGGCTGGAATTACATTCAATTGTAACAATATCGAGGTGAATTATTATAAAAATTTTAATTTTAACCGGTTAAAAAAAAATTGATTATTGATATCCCTTTTATTTCAATAAAAAAATAATAATCATTTTTTATTGAAGGACAAAATCATATTAAAATAAATTATTGTTTTGTATTAAATAATATTTTTTTTTTTTAAATTCTGGTAATCTTGCATCGTATCGCAATACGAATCTCTTCTATATATAACCAGTCTAGTACTAAAACCGGTTTCAGTTAACGATTAGCTTTTTTTTTTTTTGGCGTCAACATGTCACGACCTAAATGTGTGACAGTTACACCAATTATTTCTATATTAGGATGGTTGTCGTCTAGTCACGTGAAATCGCGTTTTCGATTTTAATTGTTTTCAGGTGACTTGATTTTTTTTGGTTAGGTATTTGTCACACACATTTAATTTTTTAGAAATTGTTTCGGAAAATCATGGACACAAAAAAAATTTTACTGTTACACCGGATTATTGACCAACTTGACTAACGTTACATTACATTCATTTTTTTTTGCTTTTTCTCCAAGAATTTTTTATTATTTCTGCTATAATTAAAAATCAAAATGCAAGATGCCAATAATTTGAATGAGTCTGCTAATTGGATTGAAGATGCAATCTCAAGAAAACATATTAAATACTATGAATACAAATATTTTAGCAATGTTCAAATGATAGGTACTGGCAAATTTGGAAAAGTCTATCGTGCAAATTGGAAAAATTCAATACAACCTCTCGCGTTAAAATCGTTTTGCAATTTTAACAACGCCACTGTTAAAGAAATTGTTCGTGAGGTAATTACAAAATATAAGTTTCAGTCTATTTCAATCTATTTAGTATATAAAATCAAGCTAAAATTTATATTTGTTATAATTTAGCTCGAACTTCAACGTGAAGTTGTTTTTCATGATAATATTATTCGATTTTATGGGATAACTTCAAAACAAAGTATGTACTATTCATAATAAAGTTTATAAAAATATATATATTGACATTTTTTATTTCTATTTTAACTCGTTTATAAATATTTAAAAAATAAAAAAAAAAACTTAGAAAATCAAATTGTTCAATTGAAAAAGTATTGGTTAGTAATGGAATATGCCGATGGCGGTGCACTTGGAAACTATTTGAAAGATAATTTTGATAAGCTTACTTGGGATGATAAATACAACCTTGCATTCCAGTTGGCTAGCGCTGTGTCATGTTTACACGAAGAAGGAATTGTACATCGTGATTTGGTAATCTTCATAATATATATCTTATGTTGTTTATTATTGCTGTTAATAATTAAAAATTTAATTTTACATACAATAGCATTCCGGCAATATATTAATTCGTCAAGGTATAATTAAACTTTCTGATTTTGGTTTATCGAAAAGAATTGAAGCGGTAACTAAACAACAGTCAAAAGTCTTTGGTGTAATTCCTTATATTGATCCAATAAGATTTGGTAGTCGAAAAGGAAGTGACAGTACATCGCAACAAGATTCGCTAACCGAGAAAAGTGACGTTTACAGTGTTGGCGTGCTGTTTTGGGAGATATCTAGTGGTCGCCCTCCTTTTGAAGGTGAACGATACGACCTTGAATTAGCTATAAAAATTTCAGACGGACTCAGAGAAAGTATCATTCCTGGTACTCCTGAAGATTATGTTAACATATTTACAGGTAATATTTTATTATAAATTTAAATTTAAAAAAAATGTTTTCGATCATTAAATTGTTATTTGGATTTAGAGTGCTGGGACGACGAGCCGGTCAATCGTCCGACTATGAACAAAGTAGTTGATAAATTAAATGGAATTATTACAAAAGAAAATTTAATAGAGAATGATCAAATTAGTAATAAAGATAATAAAGAATCAAACCTTCAATCATCAGGACAACAAAATTTTTTTAGTTTGAATAATTCATTACATGGAGACTTATCTCTATTGATTGAAAATTTTAATCAAATGAATGTAGAAGAATTAGAATCGTATAATGAAACATCAAAAATTATTTACGATGATTCTATTGATAGATTAACGATTACGGAACTTAACAAGGATATATTAAACGCCTTAGGAGGATTACAAAAATATCGAAAATTAAAAGTGCTCGACTGTAATAATACTCAGATAACCAGCTTACCAACTTTACCAAACTCCTTAACGGAACTTTATTGCTATAAAACTCCAATAACAAGCCTACCAACTTTACCAAACTCCTTAACAAAACTTATTTGTAATGAAACTCAAATAACAAACCTACCAATTTTACCAAACTCCTTAACGGAACTCTATTGCTATAAAACTCCAATAAAAAGCCTACCAACCTTACCAAACTACTTAACAATACTCAATTGTCATAATACACAAATAAATAGCCTACCAACTTTACCAAACTCCTTAACGGTTCTCGAATGTAGTAATTCTAAAATAAATAGCTTACCAAATTTACCCGACTCCTTAACAATACTCAGTTGTAGTGATACTCTAATAAATAGCCTACCAACCTTACCAAACTCCTTAATGGAACTCTATTGCTATCAAACTCCAATAACAAACCTTCCAAATTTACCCAACTTCTTAACATTACTCAATTGTAGTAATACTCCAATAAACAACTTACCAATTTTACCAAACTCTTTAACAATACTCAATTGTAATAATACTCAAATAAATAGTTTACCAAATTTACCTAATTCCTTAACAGATATCGAGCCTATATATTTAAAATTTAGGAGTTATAGACATTTTATCTTTTAAAGAATGTTAAATTTTTTTAATCCTAAGAAATAATAGACAACTTTATATAGAACCTTATATTTATTTTCTGATCAAAATGTCGAATAAAAAAAGTGGAAATGCGAATTATCAAATCTCCTAAAATTGCTAGTTCTCAAAGTAAGACTACTAAACTTTTTAATATGATGTAAATCTAATAGACAGTAAAAAAGTAAGCTTTGCTCATATATAAGCTTTGAAAGAATCTTTCAAATGTTTGAAAGGAAATTATACATTTATTTTATAGGCATATAGAAAACTGAAAAATTTTGTTGAATTTTGAAATAATGAATCATTTCATTCCAAAAAAATCTTATTGAATTTCTTTCTCTAAACAAATAAATAAATAATAAATAAAACCTCTAATAAAATAAAAAAGCAATTATTATTAGTATAGTTAGAAACAACAATAATCTTTTCTTTGTCTCGATAAAATAAATATGTTTTTTCCAATTGTAGTTTCAAATAAACAAATTTTGTTTTGGGATCTGAGTCATCAACATTAGTAAACCTAATTTTAATGATCACATTTAAATTATTATTACTTTTTTATTTTATTTTTCTAATTGTAATTAGTACACGAATAGATATATATGGATTAAAGCATTTTTATTTATAAAACTAATTTTTTTCGAGATTAATTAAAATGTGGTTTTTAGTTTCTATAGTTTGAAGTTTTAACGTACAGTATAAAAAAAAATAATATATAATAAGAATGATGAATTTAGATTTCTTCCAGTTCAATTATAATTTCTTGCTTGCTTGTCTTAAGACACTTCTTTCCCATTCTCTAAACTTTTCTTCTAAAAACTAATATTTTATTGCTTGACTTCAGTTTTTTCTAAATTTTTAATCTTTCTTTTCGTTATCTTTCAAAATCTTTAATCTTTCTTTTTGTTATCTTTCAAATTAAAAGTTTAATAATTCAAATAATATATAGATGAATATAAAATTATCTAAATTGAGGGTTGAGTAAATGAGAGTTTATTACTTTATAGCCTGTTCAGGTAACTGTTACAGCACTTAACATTTAATCAATTTTGGTAGAATCAATTCCAGTCCTTATTTCCTACCGTTGAACTGAATTATATTCTCATATCTTCTTAAAAACTTCATAATAAATTGTGATAGCTACTTATTTGTCGTCCTTGGAAATTAAAAATATGATAATATCAGATGATCTTACGATAATCATTATAAATTTTTTTTTAAAAATAAAATACATGAAATGTATTTACATTTTAATACTTTGAGATCTAAACTCTCTCTAATATAGCGTGACGTATTTATTTTTATAATTAAATTATTAAAATTATAGATGGCCAGTCGTTGGATAACAATGCTTTTTAACTACCTTTTTCGCAGTTAATTATTTTGGGACAGATGGCTTAGAAACTTGATTAATGGTAACATTTTATTTCTTTTCACATTTTTTCTTATAATTTCGGTATATACAAATTAAAAAATACAAGTTGCCAATGATTCAATTGAGATTAATTAGATTGAAGATATATTTAAAGCTAGGATTAAAAAACATTTTAGCAATGTTCAAGAGATCAGTACTGGTAACTTTAGAAAGGTCTATCGTACAAATTAACAATGTTTAAAATAACCTCTCGTTTTAAAAATGTTTCATACTTTAACACGTCACTTTAAGAAATAGTTCATGAGGTAATTATAAAATATAATATGTGTTTCGATCTATTTCAGTATGTTTAATATTTATTAATATCATTTAACTCAAACTTTTGCGTGAAGCTGATTTTTACGATAATATTATTCGTTTACCTAAAGCAATATTTATAATAAAGTTTATTAAAGATATAGAATTTATTTTTTGTTTTTATTTTATTTTTTAACTCATTCATGTATTTTTAAAACAAAATGATTAATTGAAAAGTATTTGTTAGTGAAGAAAATATATACGTCGATAGCGATATACTCAAAACTATTTGAATGATATTTTAGATAAGTTTCTTGGAATTATAAATACAAATTTGCATTCCAGTTGACTAGCGCTGGGTTATATTATATAAAGAAAGATTGTTTATCATGATTTGGTAAACTTTCTATCTCATTTAATTTATTATAGATTTTGCTGTTTATTACTAATCTTAAATTTAATATATTATATAGTACTCTAATGATATATTAACTCATCAAGATATTATTAAACTTGCTGATTTTGAAGTATTAAAAAAATTGAAGAGCAATTAAATACCAGTTAAAAGTCTTTGTTATTTTGATCCAAAAATATTTGATGGACGAAAAAAAAGTGAAAGGGCATTGCATTAAGATACATTTTCTAAGAAGAGTGATGTCTACAGTATTGTGTACTGTTATGGAATTTTTAAGCGGACGTCCTCCTTTTTATATTGAAGATGAACTTTACGACATTGATTTAACTATAAATTTTAGAGAAAGATCTTTCTGTGTGCACCTGAAGATTATGTAAAGATTTATACTAGTAAACATAATATTTTACTCATAAGAATAAAAACTATATGCTTTCAATCTTTAAATAATTTATATGATAATAGAATGCTGAAATAATGAGTCAATCGTCCAACTAGTTAACGAATTAAATGCAAACAAATAGAAAAATAGAAAATTATCAAATGATGAATTCTGAATCAAACTTCAATTGTCATAACATTATTCTAGTATTATCTTAAATAATTCAAAATTTTAGAATAATGAATTACAGTATCAATTATGATGATATTGTTAATAGTTTAACATTAGCAGGATGAATTGTATAATCTACTACCATAAATTTTATCAATTTTACATTATGGTTATCTATTGTGTTATAAGATTTATAGTAAATCAGATTTATTTACTTTCTTATCATCACAAAATATTATATTATTCATCAGTATTTTTATCTTCCTTAACATTTTCCTTTTCACTTGTCAAAATATATTGTTGAATTAATTTTATATATGATTTTGATAATATTTATTTTCAGTTTTTTTAATCTGCTTTTTGTATGTAAGATAACACTGTAAAAACAAATACATTTATAATTTAAAATATTAATATTAAATTAAATTAAATTATTGGAATATTTTACATTAAGATGATTGTTTTCATTTTAAATTTAAGATTTTCAATATTTGTCCAAAATCTCTAATAAAGCTAAATTTCAAATAAATGAAGAGCAAATTAAGATAATTCAGAGGTTTAACCTTTTGCAAAATTCTAAAAATCAATTATATCATGATCAAGCTAAACAAATGTAACCATATCAAATGAATAAACATCTTAATAATGCAAATATTATGTAAATTTAAAAATATAATATTCACTAAAAGTATAAATGATTGCTTTCATTATAAAGTTGAATTATTATTATTTAAATGTCTGATCATATGACGTAATCTGTTTTCTTTTCTACATATAAAATATTTCTAGGTTTTTGCTATGTTTGGTGAAAATGATAAAATCTTTCACTTAAGATACAGGTATCGAACTAGTTAATGAATGCACAAATACAGGACTTACAGTGGATGGAAGATTTTTAAAGCAGATGATATTTTATTATTTATTAAATTGTTATGACTTTCTTCAATAAACTTCAGAGAAATATATTTATTATGACCATTTTTCTGGAGTGATAGCCGTTAACCATGGCCTAATGGCTAAAAAATACTTTGGCAACAAATGCCGACTAATATTAATAAATATTCCCAAGATAAACAAGAAGTTCAGCTAAACTCACTTTTTTACCTCTTAATTTTATCCTTTGGTAGTTTTTATAATATTTACCCTATTTATGTTTTAAGGTTGCGGGACAAAACCCAAATCCTATTTTGCAAAAGTCCGAAAACTTTCGATTTCGATACTCCGGGTTTTGCCCGGAATCCTTAAAATAAATGAATTTTAACCGATTGTATTTATTAAAATTATCCAATTAGTACATAACGTTCCCTCCAAAAATATTACACTTTTTACAAAACGCCTTTAAGGTAGCATTACTTCATTATTCGGTTTTGTAGGTATTCATCAAATAAATAAATTTGCTGCTTATCATGTAATGAAACAGTGGTATGGTATTATGCCATTACATGTGAGATAAATCCGTTAAATGATCGTGCTATATCAGGATAGAATACCTCATTTGAACAACCAGCACGCTTCGCCAAAAACAATAATGTTCATTTCCAACAAGAACAGAGAAATGAGCCAAAAGTTTTGAACGAGTAAAAAAACGCTATAAACACCAAAGAATAAAAAAATCTTCTGATTCTTGTAAAAGATTTCCCATTGCCGTCTTCCATACATATATATCCAGAGGCGGTTGAACAATCAGATGACGAAACCGTTACTAATAACGATACGATAAAGTAGAAAATAAAGATTGTTAATTATGCTCATACATAATCATTTTGTTTCACAAATCTACTACTCTCGCAGAAACTGTATTATGGGAAATAATTGAGTAATAATTCATTTAAAACGAAAAACTAGAATCATTTTTTTTGGCGCAACCATGTTATTGCGAATTTACAATTTTGTTTAAAATTAATTTATTTATGTTTCAATCCTTTCTATTATTAAATATTTAATAGTATTTAAATTGTTATTCATAAGTCTAGAAAAAATTTTTTAATAAGCTAGTTGCGGTTGAGGCGAAATTTATTTTTTATTTTTTTTTTTTCAAAAAAAGAAACTTCTTTGGTAAACGATTTTTTTATCAATTAAAGGGATGCTATCGAGACGGATTTTTTTTAAAGAGTGCATACTATAGAAGTAGTTTTTGTTTTTTTTTTTGAAATGCGTAGGCGACGATTTTAAGTTTTAAAAAATTTATTAAAAGTATGTACAAATGCGCATTTTTGTTAGCTAGTTGCAAAACTAATTATCTTTTGTATATTTATTAATGCCTTAGGACAATCACGAATATCAGACAATAGTACGCTATCTTCTTCGATTTCCCTTGCGTAATCGTCATGACAAAGTTTTTATCGGACGCCCTTATTTGTCATCAGTAATCACGGGTTAATTCTTAATGCCTGCCATTTCGTGACATTTTGTGAAGGTTACACTTCCATTTCGTCGACTTTATTTTTTTCTCGTGAAAGATCTAGTTTCTTAAATGAAGAAGTGAATAATGTAAGTTCGTGTTGCTTACATAATATCTGGTTAATTTTCATTATTTCTGTAGAATTTTAAACCAAGGGATCAACTTTTTTAGGAAAATTCTTCTGGACGTTCTGATTGGCTATTATCATTTTTTTAATAAATTGGAAACAGAGGATTTAGAGACCTGCATAAGCCGAAAAATTAGTGCCTTGCGCCGGCCCGGAACATATGGGCGTTTTTTTTTTAAAAATGGAGGTAATTACCGAAAAAAATTTTATTTTCTATGTTAAATATGATTTTTTTTTTTTTTTTTTTTTTTTTTTTTTTAGTAATTTAAAAATTTTTTAGAGTTTATTCCCTTTCTACTGCAAACGCCCATATCGAATCCGGATCCGGCCCAATGCAGGCCACTAGTCGGAATATTTTTCAAGGTATTGTATGGTGGCAGGTTGCCTGCTTTTTTCTTTGATAGGTTCACAATTTCATTTCCTTTATTTCCTTTTCATTTCAGTGATGCTGATAGTGATGCTGATAATGCAATTCCACTTTTTCTTCCATCACGATTTAAGTGCTTTGCTGATTCATATGCAAGAATGTTTCATGCTCAAATCCAGAGGTGTTGAAGATATTATTTTCAATGAAAGGAAAAAAAAACTCACGGTCGAGTCAATATTACATACTTGGGTAATAGATTTAGATGACTTGGAGACTGAGAATTGTTTACTACAGAGGAATGGCATGAAAATAGGAACGATATTAAATCTAAGGTGATGAATATTTTGCAAATTTTTTATCAAGATTTATGAATATGATTACGTGGCTGTTTCATTTCCCTTGTGTGTGTTATACTGAACAGATTTTGTAATTCTGGTTCGAACTGTTTCTGATCTTAGTGATGTGCTTGAAACAACATCATATCGGGACAGAATGAATCTTTTAATCGAGAAAAGCACTTTGATGCCGAATGGACGAGTATTTGACGAGGTACTTGTAAGTTTTTTCTTATGTCTTTCCTTATATTCTTAATATTATATTAAATGTGCTACTTTAAAATAGCTTTGATTACCGACGTGTGGTCTGTGAAGGGTTGGAACCAGTGTTGGATTTATACATATACGTCCAATTTAACAAATATCCAACACTGGTTGGACCAAAATATAGGTCTTTCATTCTCTTTGGACCGGACTGATCCAATCAAGGTCTTCGATTGTTGATTTGCTCTAAGTAGCATTCGAGGACTATAAACCGTCAGGTGATTAATTAATTTCATAATTCCAACTTCACTAAGATTTGAGATTCTAATGTTATACTTCGTGATTACAGAAAGGAATCGGCGAGTATAGCTGTTGATACAAAAAAAAAATAGGAATGGAATATGAATAGGAATACAAAGCAAAAACGTGACGTCGTGGAGATGGAATTTTCCGAATGTAATGTGATGACGTCATCGAAGTGGTTCATCAGAATGATACCAACCGACTTGGAGATGGATTGAAACTCGGAAAGACCAATCCATGATTGTTCACAATCAGAGAACTGGACTTTTGCATTCAAGTAAATTATCAGAAATTTATTTCATATAAAAATCGTTATTGTAAAACTAATTAGATTTGATTTTGCAGGGCTCATTCTACAAGTAATTTGAATATTCAGCCCAAAAGGATTCGTATCACTTCATAAAAAAAAGGAGCCGATAGAGGTGCCAATGTCAGTTTTCCTGTTATGAAGCGAACGATGAAACCGTGATTCTTGACTGCAACCAGTCTCGTAATTCGAAATGATTAACAAAGTTAATGAAGCTGACCAATATGACAAAGTGGTCATAGTTGATCCATTATTTATATTACTTATATTCGTTATATTTGTTAGTTGTAGTTTATTTAATAAAGTTATTATTATTATTTATTTTATCATTTATATTTTATTAGTTATATTATATTATTAGTATTTTAACTTATATAAATATCATGTATTTTCCCTTAAGTTGAAAGATAACTCAAGATAAGATTTTAGGATAGTTAAATCAAGAGTTCAATAAAGGAATTTTATCAATTCATTTGCTATTACTTTTGTTGTGTCTTTATATACTGTAGGTTTGATTTTGATAAAAGTATTATATTTAATTCAACAGATTGAGTTAAAAGTGAATCATTTTCTTTTACAGTTATTAAGCCAATAAACATGTTGATTTCTGCTATAACTTTTATCTTTTTAGTAAAAGAAGCTAGTTGAATCATAAATTATTAAAAAATGAAATTACATGATATATTATATGATATTTTATTATTTGATAAAATGTCTAAAAAAGTAAATACAAAAGAAAGTAAATTCAATGATTAAATTATAGTTTATCCCTTGAACAATTTATGTAAAGAAAGAAGAATTTCTAAATGAATCAAAAAAAAAAGATAATCAAATACAAACATTCATTAAAACTTCTCAAACTACTTTAGTTAATTATAATGAATTAAAGTAAAAAATGAATTAATAAATTGTAATATTATAATTTATATTTACTATGAAGGAATTTTTGATATTATTAAATGAAAAATAAAAATTCAAGAATTAATTGATAAGAAAAATAAAACAAAAATTAAATTTGAAGCATTAAAAAAAATATTGGTATTTAATTATTTATAATTATACCAACTAATAACAAATGATTTTGAATTTTAAAAAAATAAAAATACATTCTAATTAATATTAAATATCTAAAAAAAGTAGAATATCAATGGAAAAATAAAAAAAAAAAAAAGAATTTAAAGTCTAATTTAAGTAATATGATTATAATAAGTTATTAATTTTCAAATGCTATTACAAAATATTAGATTAAATAATAATGATTTTTCATGATTCATTGATTAGAATTTTATAAAAAATAAAATTAACATGTTCATTGAATTGAGAGTTTTATAATAATATAAAATTCATTTATTGATATTAAATTATATTTTTACTATTATTAATTTTAAATAAATCTTTTATTAAAAAAAAAATTTATTATAATTTAAACTAAAGCTCTGAATGGTTCAGTTTGGTTTGGATTAGATACCAATCTGTATCTGAACTAAAAATTTTGGTTCAGTTCAGTTCAGATTATTAATCTTAAAAATGCTAATCTGAATCTGAACTGAACCGCAGACTGGTAAAAATCTAAACTGTACCAGAATTTTTGGATTAATCCAAAATTACAGTTCAATTATATAAGAAATCTGCAATTTATATATGAAACTTTAGGAAAATCACAAAAAATCACGAATTTCTCTTCGAGGTTTGCAAAAATTTGCAAAATTCAAAGAGAAATTGCAATTTTTTATGACTCTCCAAGAATTTCGTGATATTTTTTGCAAAATACTAAGAGAAATCACAAAAATTGCGATTCTCCAAGGGTTTTGCAATTTTTTGCAAAATTCAAAGAGAAACCGCAAAAAATTGCGATTCTCTAAAAATTTCGCTAAATTTTTGCGATCCTCTTAAAGAATTCACAAATTTTGTGATTCTTTAAGAGTTTCGCATATAATCGAACTGAACTTTCAGATTAATCTGAAATTATCAGTTCAGTTTAGATTTTTTTCAGTTCAGATTAGAATTATAATTTGAAAAAAATCTAAACTGAACTGAAAATTTTCAGATTGATTTTTATACAATCTAAAACTGATCTAAACTGAACTGATCTAAAAAATCTTTGGATTAATCTTAACTATTCAGAGCTTTAATTTAAACTAATTAATTTTATATTTAAAATTAAAATATTTAAAATAAGTAAGTTATTTATTAATTATCAGTATTTAATTATATTTTTTATTATAAATTAAATTTTATTAAATATTTTTATTTAAAAAAAATATTTAATAATTTAAAATTATATTACTTATTAATTATACTTTCACTATCTCTTAAACTATAAAAGTTTGTAAATAAATTTGCCTGCTTATTTACTATAAATTTCCTTTTATGAAAAATTAAAATTTTTAAAATTTTTTTTTTTAAATTAATTTTATAAATATATATAATATTAATATTATAGAAATTTGATTTATTAATTATATAATAAATGATTTAAGATTACTTATATGCTAAAATTTGTAAGTTGTAAAAAAATTATAAATTAAAAAATTTTATCATTAACTTTTGATCTTCTTATTGTCCAAAGCGTAAGTGTAGAACTTTTAATGTACACTTGAAACCATGCAATTTCTGTCTGTTACTAAGCTTGTAAGAGCTAATAAAATTTCAGGATCAGGTATAACAGTTATTTCTATAATAATCTATAACTAGAGAACGGGACTATGGTTAAGTCTAGAATGATCTTGACTAAAAAAATATTGCAAAAGCCTATCAGCATTGACTCAATTTTTGAGTGGGCGGATATTGGGACACTTTGCGTAGACATATATAGTCCTTCACTTCGTTCCAGACTAATAACAATAACAATAAATAATAAAGGCGGCCAATCATATTTTAGGATAAATAAATTAAATGAAATACGCGTTATTTGTTAACAATGTATAAAATTTTAAGAATATATAATAAAAAATATAATTGTAAAATAAATGACACTTGTTGTATATGTAATAATGTTTAATTAAATTTTAAATATATTTGTAAGAATAATAAAGAATAAATAAATTTTTAATTTTTTTATCTGCTTTTGAAGTATTGACTTTGTAAACTATAAAATCATATAAATCATTATATTTTAAGCTATAATAAAATATGATAATCCAAGATTTGCCAAATATTCAGCCAATCTACCCTTCGAAAATGTAAATCCAGAGAAAATGAAATTATTGAACATTGTGAGATGCGTTATATAAACGATCATGAAGGTAAATAGATGAAAAGGTCAATAGAAATTCCAGAATAATATGAGACACAGCTGATCAGAGATTGTAAGCAAAAACATAATAAAAAAAAATGGTGTGTTTTAGGAAATATTGATAAATGCATTAATCGGTCAGATGAAATTCAGAATCAAAATATCATCGATTAGCAGCTTTCTAAATCTGATTGAAAGCTTCTACAAACATTCTGCAAAGAGATTAATAAAATTATCTTTAAAGAAAGTCAGGGTCTTCCTTCATTTCCTATTGTAATATTGATAGAATTTGATGGTTATACTGGACCTGCTATCATATCTGCATAAGGTAATAAAATCATTCCAATAATTCCTGTTAAACATACTTGAATAGAAAAAAAAAACTTCATGTTTATAGCTGCAGGTCTCTATTTGTTTTGCGTGAACTATCACAGTTCATAAAAGTTAGGGTTTAACCTTGCGAAAGATCATAATAGATCTTGGAAAAAAAGAGTATGCTACTAGCCTTTTGTTTATGACTATATCCTGGGTTCATTCTCTTGAAAATACTCTTTTTAAGCCATTTTCGTTTGAAAGACTTGGGGGTGTTAAAGCTTGTAAGAGATTATAAGAGAGATTAGCTGAAAAAAGATAGTTAATTTCTATGTGTTCTCAAATAACACTCGATTGATTTTTTTTAGTTACATTTTTTGTGTGATATTTTTAATGTTACATTTTTTCTGTTACATTTTTACTGGATATTATTTAATAAACTGTTAAAATGCTTTAGACGCTCTAACAGTTCCCGTTACCTAGTTAATATTTACTTTTAGCAATATTAATTATAATAGAATATTATAAAATTTATCATAAAGAATAACTTTAATTATTATAATTTTTATAATTTACTAAAAAATTTTATAATTTTTATTAATAGTAAAGTGAGTCAATTAATTCGTAAGTATATGAATTTTAAAAAATTATTATAATAAAATTTTTAAAACTTAATTTTAAAAATTAAATTATTTAAAAACTTCTTAATATACTTAAAATTTCTTCTAATAAATTGATAAAATATATATTTTTTATATAATAATTTTATTATTAATATTAATATTTTATTTTTTATTAAAAAATTAATACTTTTTTTTATGTTTGCAGGCAAATTTGCCTGCTTTACAATTTAAAGAATAATTAAAATTAAAATTTTATTTAAAATTTATAATATTAGTTAATAAGTTATTTTATTAATTATTCATATTTAATTTTACATTTAATTGTAATTTAAATTTAAATAAATTTTTTATTTAAATAAATAATTAATAATTAATTAATATATGATAGATTGTTAATTATTTTTATTGATTATTTTAATTTACATTAAACTAAATTTTTTATTTAAAAAATATATTAGCTAATTTTTAATATATATCAATTAAATATCAATTAACTATAAATAAAATAAGTCAAATTTTAGTTGATTTTTGATATATATTAATTAGTTATAAATAAGATAGTTAAATTTTGACTAAATTTTAGCTAATTCTTGATATATGTTAATTGGCTAGGTTGATTTTTGATAATTTACTGATTTTAGACTGATTAATTACATATCTGATTTTTTGATTTTAATTAGTGCTTCTCGCAAGTCAGTTTGTAGGCTGAATTAACCTTTACAAAGTATGAAAAATAGCTATTATATATTTATATATATATATATACACTAAAGTTTATTTATTATCTAATATAACCTTTTTTTAATATATGATAACTTTGCACAATCTTTATTAGAAGTAAAGTAAAATTTTATAATATTACAAATTAAGCACACTATTATTTGGTTCCAACTTTTTAAATATAAAATTACCTCCTTTATAGTCACAATCGTTTTATAGTCACTATCACTTCAAATTGCTAGTCTGATACATATAATAATCATAGAATAAAAACCCTCTCTATAATCACCGACCAATCATATTTAAACATTTGGCATATGTAGTTGCATATGATAAAATCCAAAAATATCGAACAAATTTTAAACTTAAATTTAAACTTTAACAAAATATATAAAATCGAGCAATTTATTTTAAATACTTTCATTAACATTTTTTTAAAATGTAAATTTTAATTTATTTTGAATACTTTTATTAATAAAATGTAAATTTTAATTTATAAACTTTTTTTAATTTGAATATATAAAGTAATACGAGTCATGAAAATCATGATGTAGTATAATTTTTATATTAAAACAGATTTTCAGCATGGATTTTTTAAAAATCCTTTTCTTTCTTTCTTTCATATAACTTTTTTTTTATTATACAATCTAATTCTTTATAAGCAAAAAAAAAACTCGCACTTCTATTAGTATTGAAGTGAAAAAAAAAATCTGCAAATATATACAAACACATCAAAATATTAAACAAGTCGATGTTGCTTCATATTTTAATACAAATATTCTGATTATAATATTGATAGATCAACTATTGCCAAAATATGGCAAAACCGGAATAAATGGCTTACAGTTCTTTCAAATACTCAAACATCTCATACTTTTCGTGAACGTCCAGTTTTATTTCCAGCATTTGATAAAGCTATGCAAATTTGGACTAGTCAAGCCATAGCTGATGGTATTCCTTTAAGTGATATGATATTACAAGAAAAGGGTTTAGAATTTGCAAAATCATTAGAAATTGAGAATGAAATAAAGTGTGCTAATAGTTAGGTATATAAATTTAAACAACGAAATGGACTTCGTAAAGTTAATTTTTCAGGTAAAGCTAATAGTTCTCCATTAGCTATATTACCTGAAGAACGTTCATGATTGAGAAGGCTTTTATCAAATTATAATAGGGAAGATATCTACAATGCTGATGAAACAGGTTTATTTTTCTGGATAGAACTAAATCAAACTCTTAGTACAGGTAGAATATCTGGAAGAAAAAAGGTATAAGCATTTTTTTTTTAATTATTTTAAATTAAATTTAGAAAATAATTATTTTAACAATAATTTAGGATAAAAATCGTCTTTCAATTCTTTTATGTGCCAATTCTACTGGTTCACACAAATTTCCTTCTTTGGTAATTGGAAAGTTACTTAATCCACACTGTTTCAAAAATCTTAATAAATCAACACTTCCTGTAATATATCAAGCTAATTCTAAGGCTTGAATGAGATCAGATATTTTTATTGAATGGCTTCAATATCTTGATAACTGGTTTCGTATAATGGATCAGAAAATTCTACTTCTTATTGATAATGAAAGATCACACTTTAATCCAAAAATACTTGATGAAAGCAATAATATTAATGAAGAATTAAGTGAAACTGATTTTGATAATGAAGAAATAGTTGCTGAATCATCCCATTCAGCTCAAAATAGGAAAAGGCGTAAAAAAAAACAAACAAAAAAAAAACCTAATATTAAACTTACCAATATTGAGCTTATTTATCTTCCTTCTAATACTATAGCTCATCTTTAACCTATGGATGCGGGATTATTCATAGCTTTAAATCCAAATATAAACAAGAATTTTGTAGACATTTAATTCAACAGTTTGATGAAGGAATAGATCGGGAAAGGTTAAGTTTGTGATTTTAATTAATTAATGTTTTTTATCTTAAATATTATATTAACATAATTTTTTTATTTTAGAAATAAATTAAATATT
>CAJVPQ010000670.1:0-24509 GCA_910591825.1 Funneliformis caledonium
TAATGAAAGTTTATTATTTGCAAAACATTTTATTTTATTTTATTGTAATATAATTAATATAAGAGTGTGTATAAAAATCAAAATGTATTGCTTAAATTTTAATAAAATTTTTAAAAATTTTATATCATGCATAAAAATATTGTATTTTAAAATTTTATATGTATTTTATGCATTTTTGCATTTTATGCAGGTGCGTAAAAATAAAAATCCTTAGATAAATTTATTTGTATTAAATTTTATTTTTATTTTAATTATATAAATAAGAATATTTAATAAATATAAATCTTTTTTAATTATAATAATTTATATTAAATGAATACCAAAAAAATATATTAATATGATAAAATTATATATTATTATTTGAAGAATTTGTTAAATATTTGCAGTTATATATTATATATTAGGATATTATATTCAGAATATTAAAAATATTAAAAAGAATTTATATTATTATAGGATTAATTGTATTAGTTAAAGAGTTTTTAATATCGATGTAAAAAAATTAAATGATAGATAATTTTACTAAATATAGGTAGCCAATACCTTATCAGAACACTACTAAAATATTTAAAGTTTATTATTCAATAAGTGGATAATTGTGTAATAGTGTCGATCAGGGGATAAGTTCCCGATATATATGGTTAATCAACAAATTAATATGGTTAATGAACCGGTTAAATTTCACAGTTATTCAAATTATTAATCGTTCCAGTAAATTGGATAAATTGAATTAATTGAGGCGGCACAGCAAAGCGAAATTAACTGCGGAACAAATAATATTAAAATTTAAAAAGTAATAATTAGGTATTATCGCTATAACTATTAATAACTATTTCTCCTATTGTTATGCCAAGATGATATGGATACGATCCGCATGTACGCGGTCATAGTGCTCGATCCTTGCTTGATTCACGTGTCTATCAATCTTTACAATATTAGCAAGTTTGTTTTCAATCTTAAGATAACAAAAAAAAATAGGTATATTAATTTAATAATTAATATAGAAATGTTACACATGCGAAGTAAAAGAAGGGAATAAAAAATTTGGTCGATCAAAAAAAAAGATTAATAATTGTTTTCTCAAACAATGTTAATGTATTTTCTAACTATTCTTCATTATAATACCAACTTTAATCGTTAACTTAAATGTTTCCAACAATTATTAAAGAATTATCAAAAATATTTTGAATATTGTATTTTTTTTTTTTTCAATTTTTTTCATGCAATTACATTTGAGATGGTGATTGATAACTGATTATCACATTCTATACTGTGATGTAATCTGGATTTTCATACTTATTTTAAGGTTTGTAACCTTATTGCTTGTTCCGAAACTGTCAAAACTTTCCTTATATGACCTTTTGTATACGATTATAAGTAGTTTAATATTCTGTTAAACTGTTATTTTTTTTTTTTTTTAAAAAAAAAAAAAAAAAAAAAAATTTGTTTAAATGATGCCCATTAAATTAACCCCACCGATATTTCTCTCCTTTTTTTTTCACTTGCAAAAATTTTAAATAGGGAGTTTGGTGGTTATTGTTTAGTAAAAAGAAATATGCGTCAGTCCAATATCGATTCGAATTCTCAATTACATTCAGGTAAAAAATTTACTTGGGAAGAATTGGCCGATCATAATAAGGCTAATGATGCATATGTCGCTATTCGTGGTAATGTCTATGATATCACAAATTTTATAAAGAGGCATCCCGGTGGTGAAGATATTTTGTTATTTGCTGCTGGAAGAGATGCGACACAGGTATATATATTCAATAATCCAAGATCAACCATTTCCGATAAATTCTATCGCTGATAACTTTTATTTACAGGCATTTGAAACATACCATGAACTTGGAAAACCTGATCTAGTTCTTAAGTAGTATTATATTTTTTTGTCTGATTTATAGAATTTGTCCCGTGGAATTAAGAATTAATTAATTCTATATTTTTTAATAGAAAATATTTCATCGGAACTTTAATAAGTAATGAATTGCCCGTATTCTTAGAACCAACCGAATTCCATCGAACGCTCAAAAAGGTAAGTTTATAAATATAACAGCATCACTATATTTGGTTTAATATTATATATAACATACTTTACGCTTTTCTCAGAGAGTTGAAGATTATTTCCAAATAAATCAAATCGATCCAAAGGTAAGGAAATCACTACGATTTAAAATTTTATTTATTTGGTTATTTTAAATTTAATTTCTTTTCATTTAGAATCGCATTACCATTTGGTTACGTTACGCTATGATTTTCCTATCACTTATTGGATCATATTATGCGCAGTTCTTTATCTCATATATTGTTGAACGAACATGGTTACAAATAATGTTTGCGATTTTGATGGGATTTGCATGTGCTCAAGTACGTATTCTAATATTGTTTACTCATGAAATTATATGGTATTGGAGTTTAATAAAATCATTTGGGCTTTAAAATAGGTTGGATTGAATCCTCTTCACGACGCTTCTCACTTTTCAGGTTTGTATCATATTTCGATGTAAATGTAGCTTACTTATATTTCACATCGAGATTTAATTGGTTGATTGATTAAATTAATTACCTTTTCACAGTTACAAATGATCCTTTCGTCTGGAAGATACTAGGCGCTACACATGATTTCCTGAATGGATCTTCACATCTTGTATGGACGTATCAGCATATTTTTGGTCATCATATATACACAAACATTGCGAATGCCGATCCAGATATTGTAACTGGTATGTTATTTGTAATATAGATAATAGCAAGGCATTTATTCCATAGTTATTTATTTTATATAATTCATCTTAGGTGAACCGGATTTTCGAAGAATTAAGCCAAATCAAAGGTGGTACTCTCGTTACATAAATCAACATACGTTCGTACCATTATTATATGGGTTATTGGCCTTTAAATCTCGTATCCAAGATATCATTATCGTATATATTATTGGATCTAATGATAAAATAAGGATAAACCCTCTTAATACATGGCATACGAGCGTATTTTGGGGTGGAAAGGCATTTTTCATTTTATTTCGAATTATAATTCCGTTGTTTCTTATACCCGCATGGAAATCCGCTTTACTTTTCGTGATCACTGATTTGGTCACATCTTACTGGTTGGCTATTACATTTCAAGCCAACCATGTTGTAGAAGAAGTAGAATGGTATGTAATTCTGCGATCTTTTAAATTTAAAGATGTGTGATGATAAATAAACGTTTCTTCTTTTTTTTTTTTTACTTATTTGTAGGCCACTTCCTGATGAAAAAGGATTAATCCAAACAGATTGGGCAGAAATGCAAATTGTCACCACACAAGATTATGCTCATGATTCATATTTCTGGACAACAATAGTTGGAGCATTGAATTATCAAGCAGTTCATCACATATTTCCTCAAGTATCTCAACATCGTTACGGTGAAATTGCTCCTATTGTCAAAGAAACATGTAAAGAATTTGGAATTCCATTTTATTACAAGGAAACATTTTGGGATGCGTTTAAATCTCATCTTGAGCATCTTCGTTTAATGGGTTTACCACCCCAATCAAAAGATGTTATTAAAGTGGAATAATTAACTCGAAATACACAAGCAACAATCTCTCTGTTCTAACATGTATATTATTATTATTTTTATAAAATGTTAATTATTTGTATTTTTATAAATATAAATATAACTTGTTATTTTAGACATCAATAAATTGAATGTGTAATTTAAAAAAATTATTTCTAAAGTTCATTATCAAAGAAGCGTAGAAAAAATGTTTTTCCTGCTTTTTTTTTTGTTATTAAATTTATTCCAAGCTATTGCGAAGAGGAACTTCTGACACCTCCAGATAAAGATCTCCAAAAACTTCTTAGCGAAAAACCATTTCTCATATAACGATAAAGATGCATCCCAATTCCCCAACTAAACCCTTGAAAAAACGGAAGCAACAATTGATGATGAAAAATATTTAAAGCCATACTACCTAAACTAGAATTTTGTCTATGACGAAAATCCAGACCAGTATTTTGTTGATGTCTAAACAAAATTTCTGGAATGTGAGGTAAATGACTTCTATTACTATTACTGTTATTGATATCGTTACTGTCACTATAATTATTATTGTCATTAGTGTTATTATCCAATCTTTTAGCATGTAAAGAAGAGGAGAATTCAGGTAATGTCGGACTTGGTGGATCATCATCGGTCTCTATAGCTTTAGTTAAAATTGGAGTTAATTGAATTCTGCTCTCATCATCATAATCATCAATGAAATCCAAAGGGGCAAGAATTTGCTCACGAGTTTCACCTGGAGCTGGCTTAACAGGTATATCCCGTTCAATGGATTCATCGTTATTTGAAGGACTTGAAAACTCTCCCGTAGGTATTGATTCTATGCTAATGTTATCTTCGGAATTTTGTGAAGATGATGAAGGTGATGAAGGTGTACGAATATCAGGTGGACTATCAAGCATCCTACTAGAATCATCTCGCATGTTTAGAGAGTTTTCTGACTCTGTATCATCACTTGTGTGAATTGAAGATACCATATTATCACTATCTCCATTATCTTCTGGATGTTGTACGAATAATAATTCATCATCATCTTGGTTATCTGATTCGATATGTTCCAAGTCTTCGTCGTCTTCAACATTAGTATTTTCCACATAAGAATCTTCAATTTGCGTGTTCGTTGATCCAGCTATGTTTTCATTTTCTAAATTTATTTGTTTAGAAATAATATTAGAAGCACTATCATTACTGTCTTTTTGAAGAGCCGAGGGAATCGTTAAATTATTATCTTCCTCAGTTTCTTGAGGTTGAGTATCCATACTTTTACGGCAAAAGTTTTCTTGGATCGTCCCCATATATAAATTTTCGCATTGTTACACAGAACTTGACACGTAATTTAGCTGTTACACGACATACTAACCCAAAAATTTAACCACAAAAAATATCATACTGAAAAGGAGGACGAGTGATAAGATCCTTTACTACAATACAACTTAGATTATTAGAGATAAAATGGAAGCATACGAAATTGATATACCAGTCGTCGAAGACGATGATGCGATGTTGATCGACGAAGGTATGTTCAATGAGTGATCCTTTTTTTTACCATATCAGATCTATCACTTTATTTTTGTTATAACCTAGTTACTTTAGTTGTCGTTCAATAATAGATAGAATTTTCACGGGTTAAATGTTTATTAGAATAATTTGTATTGAACGCGATTTCATATAATTTAGAGTTATAAACGACTCCTCCTATTTATTTAAACCTTAATTCATTCGCATCTGTACCTTTATTTATTTATTTATTTTTTAGATTCTAGACCAGCTATCAAACGCAAGGGACGTGGTTTTCGAAGCGAATCAAAAGGTAATTTAAGTGAATTAAATATAATTTTAACACACAATAGCTAACACAAATAACATAAACACATATACTAATAGAACCCAGAGATGGAGTAAGGTCTGGTGACAAGTATGAACAATTTGAATCTGCAGTCGATGAAGATGCTACTGTTGGACGTGCTCATAGATGTAAAGATTTATAAATACTATTTAATTTATGATCATAATTTTCTTTCATTAAATCATTTTTTCCCAAATTTATCATTAAAGCCGTCGAAGGATGGATTGTTTTAGTAGTGGGTCTTCATGAAGAAACCACGGAAGATGGAATTACAGATAAATTTGCAGATTATGGTGAAATAAAGAACTTACACCTAAATTTAGATCGAAGGACGGGTTTTGTTAAGGTTAATTTATATTGGATTTCAATAAGGACTATAAATGTTTTATGTATTTATTATTTAACAATTTATTATATTGTAGGGATATGCTTTAGTTGAATATGAAACATTTAAAGAAGCCAAAACTGCAATTGATGCTGTTAATGGAACAAAGCTTCTTGGATCTACATTACATTGTGATTTTGCTTTTATAAGAGCACCTATTGGAAATGGAGGCGGTGGTACATCTGAGAGAGAATCGAGAGATCGGGATCGGGATCGGGACCGGGATCGGGACCGAGATCGAGAGCGAGAGCGGGAACGAGCACCTAGAAATAGAGCGGGTGGTAGGCGACGCGGAAGATCTTCTAGTCCACACAGAAGATATTAAATTTACTCTTTCGGGAGGTATCTTAACGGAAAAGAAAAATTACAATCATGACTATTTTATTGAAAGCAGGTAAATTTCAGTTTTTTTTTTTTTCCTTTTAGAAAAGTAATCAGAATTAATCGGTCATTATATATTTAGTCGTTTATTTATGTATTAAAAAATTGTTAACTTTCAAAATATAGCAAAAAAAAGGGAAAAAAGAGAAAAAAAAAAAAAAAAAGGACAAAATACAAGATTATCAAACTTTATAAATTTGGGGGGTTTTTTTTATTTTACTTTTGTATATTATACATAAGTTGTAATACATAGATATTTCATACATAAAGTTAACCACCCAGCTCCAAGTGTCCTTTAACAGCACTACCAACGTTAGTTAAGTCAATCAGAAAAGTATCATGACCATACATTGAATCCAATTCATAATAAGTGACGTCACCATTTCCACCCATTCTCAAACATTCAGCAATTTCCTTTTGTTGCCAACTAGGGAACAAGATATCGGATTGTACACCTAATATTAATGAAGGCTGTTGTATCGCCGATAAACCCTGTACCAAATCTTCCAAATCATCACTATTGATCACTGAAGCCATTGATGAAATATGTTTTTTTTCGTCGATTTTCGATTTCGTAGATGTGTGATATTGTTGTGTTGACATATTGGCCGTTATGTAACATGTGTCATTATGTGATTCTGTAATGTACTCTTGTTGATGTAATAATTTTTTTGAATTTTCCGAACGAAGGTTTTTGAACTTTTCTAATACAGAAGCTGACATGTCGAATAAATCCATTGCTTTTGAAATATAAAGTAATGAATTTGGATCATATTGTAAACAAAATCTTTCCCCTTGATGATCTAAATAAGTTTCTATAAGGAAATCAGGACATAAAGCTGGAGTTTGTTCTTCTCGTTGTCGCTTTCTTCCAAATCGTTGTTCCCATTCCGGTCCAGATCGATAGCTGATGGTGGCGATCTCACGTGCCAATTTCATTCCAATGTGTGGTGGTATTGAATTATAATAGAAACCTTTATTCCAATTTGGATCCGCCATTAAAACTTGTCGTTGTGTATGCCTTAAAGCGATAGAATATGGGTGTGATCGAGCACATGAAGAAATGCAGATCAAACGTGATACACGATCGGGGTATAACCTAGCGGAAGCCAAAGATTGCATTCCTCCCATGCTTGCACCAACACTTGCATGTAATTTATCGATACCTAAATGATCTAATAATAAAAATTGAGATCGAACCATATCAAAAATTGACAAAATAGGAAATCTCGTCGCATATTTTTCACCATCAGATGGATCAATGGATGATGGACCCGTTGATCCATAACATCCACCAATCACATTTGTACATATGACGAAAAATTTATTGGTGTCGATCGAACGTCCAGGACCGATAAATTGTTCCCACCAACCGGGGTGAACATTTTTTTCATGACTTTTAGCATGACTGCTTCCGGATAATCCAGTTTGAATTAAAATCGCGTTATCTTTCTTTTCATTTAATTCACCCCATGTTTCATATGCGATATCAAGTTTAGGTAAAACACCACCATAATCACACAAGAAAGGTTCATTATGATGAAAGAGGGAATATCCGGAAACAACCTTTTCATAAGCCGGTTCAGGTCCTCCATCTAACGATCTGGTACGAGTTGTTAATTGATCTATACATGGAAAACTCATGGGAGGATTTGAGCTTTTCTTTTTTCTTTGGAGTAAATTTGGTAAATTTTTCTGATGTTCCAGTGAAGGTGGAAATTCAAAGGAATTTTGTGGTAAAGTCGTCGTGCTTGCATTATTACCCTTGACGGAAGTATGAAAACCTATTATAATTAAATGGTATTATATATATATATATATTTTTTTTTTCGTTCGTTGACAAAGATAATAAAGAAATTTCAAGATAAAACATTTTTTAAATACCTGTTACTTTTGTGAATTGTGTGATTAAAGGTTTTTGAGTCAACAAATTTGTTATTCGATGGTGATTTATTGCATTGATAGATTTCGAATGATGGAAAATGTTACGAAATAGCATAGCCATGATTTCAAATTGTATTTATTATCCCATTTTTTATTTTTTATTTTTCCTTAATATTTATATCTTTTCTCACATGAATTATTAATAATCCAGACCTGCTTAGTATGGTAATAATATGTAAATGATTACTTATCAATTTTATCAATTGTGGAAAATCCTGGCAAGCACGCAATGGAATCGATAAATGGTATCAATTTTATAACCGGCATTATGAATGAAAGGATTTTCCTGTGTAGCTTAGTTTTTAAATGAGAATCCCATAATTTAATCATTTCTAATAAAAGGTCAAGTCTCACACTTTATTATTTTCCATATCGACTGTACTTTACAGGATCTGTATATAGTCAGTCAACCCGTCTTTGTTTTCCAACTTAGACACAACGTTTAGGCTGGATGATGAATCATAGTGCTCTGCCCGTAAAGGGATGTGTGGTTTATCAAATTTTTTCTTGATTTCTTCTTCGGAGGTTTTCTAGGGGATAATTTGATTTCCAGTTGATGAACTTGCCTATAGCTATTCCAAGTTATATGGCGAGGGCGGAAGCACAGTCTGACAGTCCAAAAAAAAAAAAAAAAAAATTTTATAATTACTAGCGGTTTTGGGAATTTGGAAAAAAAGTTTATATTTTTATATAGCATTTATTAATTATTTAAAAAAATGTTAAATTTTGTCAATATATGAATTCTTTTAAATAAAATAAAACAAAAAAAAAAATTTTTTTTTTTTCTTCGCAATTTTTTTTCGTAAAATTTTGTTATTTTCTGAGATGTTTTTTTTTTTTTTAAAAAAAAAAAAAAAAAAAAAACGGAAATTAATCTGGTTATAGATAAAAATGTTTAAGATCTCCATTATTTCTTTGCTTATAAATCAATCTATGTAAATTCTCTTCAAATCCTGTGACAATACCGTCAAAATCGACAAAAAAAAAACTTCCTCGAATAATAATAATAATAGACACTCTTGCTCGCGATCTAGAAAATTTCACAGGTACAAATGAACAACGGTAAACAAAATGAACGACCCAAACTTCATGACAGGTTCGCCGAATGTATTGCCTAATTGTTCAAAGTTCTCGTTATTCGAGTTTACATCATCTTATATGAACAAGGATATGATTTCACAAGGCAATATTCCAAATTGGAATGTTAAAAATCACTTTGTACCTGATATAATGACTACACAATCATCATCACCTTCGTTTTCGGATAAGCTAGCTCCAATCATCACCACTTCAAACCTTTCATCATCATCAACGAATGGAACATCAGGAAGAAGATCGATTCGATCAAATCCAATTATATCATCTCCTTTGGCCATTGGTCCTTCGATTTCACATACATTGAAGCCAGCAATAAGTCCAAACCTTAAACCTAGATTACCTGGTGTTTCACCAGATGAAGTTGCTGAACAATTAGCCAATAAATCAAATTATCATAGTATTATGGAGGGGACAGCTGAGTAAGGATATCGTTGATGATGAAGAACTTTCGATTTAGATGATGATAAATTTAACATATTTTTTTTTTTTTTTCTCCTAAAGGTCTCTAGGTATTTTATATCCATCGGGCGTAAATTCGATTTTAACTCGACGTTTAACATGTAGGGTAGCTGAACAAAAGCGTAGGGATTCGTTGAAACAAAGTTTTGATGAATTGAAAAAAATTTTACCTATGCCGAGTTACGATGATGGTAAAAATCCTGATGATGTCACATCCATAAAAAATGTTAGCAAATTGTTTTTATTAAAGAGAGGTAAGTTAAAAGGTTTTATTAAATTATTCATCATCTTACCATCTATTTATTATATTAATGAAATGATATTTATATTATAGCACATGAGCATATTATGGAACTTCAAAAACAGACAAAAGAAAGTGAAGAACTTATTAAAAAGTTGAGAGATGAAATTTGTGAGCTAAAAGGAACAAAAAAAACAAAAGAGTTGATTATAGCGACGCGATTCCTTTAACGTTTTAACAAATTTCAGCGACTTTACCAAATATAATTATTTATATGTTGCGAAATGGGATTTAAATAATAATAAATTACCTCTAGAGGGAGAAGGTAATACTAGCAAGAAAACCCAAAACTGTCTTTTTAAAACTTTCAATCCTAAATTATCCTTAATTGTTAAATATGGAATATTTACATTGTAGGATATAATTTTCAAAGTTTGAATAAATTTTTTAATGATTTTATTATGCATTTGGCTAACAAAATTTTCTAATTTTTACTTCACGATATAAAATCTCACCAACATTAAATTCAATATACAATTTTTTTTTTTTGTTTCATCATAACAAGCTTACAGCCTCTCAATATCTTAATTTATTAATGAATTAATTAACCTTTTAACTAATTAAATAATATTTTTATTCATCATCATCATTTTCTTGAGCGCGCTTGAAAGCTTCGATCTTTTGTTCAACTTTGTTTCTTCTCTGTTTCAAATTCAATCGATATTTCTTGTACTGAGGGGAGAGAGAAAAATTAGCGTTATAAAATTAATTATAAAATTAATCATAAAATTTAATCTTTTCATTAAGAATGATTAAAGTTCGAATTTTACCTTCTTGAAAATTTTGTAATCACCCTTCTTATCTTTGGGTTTATATTTAGGATCTGCACGAATCTTTGCGTGAGTACATTTATAAAGTTCTTCAAGGCCATCTGCATTGATACCAGCTTCAATAAACTTGGAAAATTGTCGCCTATATTTATCATCATCTTCCTCCTGTAAAAGTCGCATATAATCGGCCACATGACCCCCGTAAATATATTTACGGAGGGTTTCAGCATCAAGTGATTTTGATTCAGCATCGTAGCCAGGGAAGCGATTTTCGGAATGAGGAATGAAAATACCACCATCACTTGCACCTTTAAGAGCTGCAAACACTTTAGAGCCTGTAGATGTACGTTTTAAACCTACATCCAAGAAAGCTTTAAAAGGACGTGGAGCATCTTCGAGTTCTTCAATGGGTGCCACTTTACCATCTGGTTCCGTGACACCTTGATACTGGTCAGCCAATCCGAGTTTAGTGAGAACTCTTCGAGCTGCAAGTAAACCTGTGGCGTACGCTAAAAAACATTAAAAATGTATAATCTTATAAGTATGTGAGTTGTTAGCAAGGATGAAAAGACAATTGATGGTCCTATTACTTTTACTTACTTGCGGCCCAATTTGTCAAACCAACTTTAATACCAAATCTTGGTAACTCATGTGCATAAGCTGCCGTTAAGACAAAATCTCCCTCAAGTTTTGCATAAATTATTTGAATAATAACGTCCGTATTGGTGAAACGAACTACCAGTCGATATTTCGGAGAATTATATTTATTCTTAGCTTGTACGACAAGTCTTTTACGAGCATAATAATCGGTCTTGCCCTCTGTGATTACCAAAAAAAAATTAATTTTAAAAAAAAGAAGTCAATAAGGTATAATAAATTAAGAAAAGTTGTTTGATAAGTAAAAAAAAAAAAAACAATTTTTTTTTTGATCGGATTTGTGGTCAGATAGGAGCGAAAGATTCATTGATCAACAAAATAAAAAAAAAAGATTCAGATGAACTATGTAATCATCATTTTAAAAATTAGATCAAAAAAAAAAAAATTTGTTAGATTACACGTAAAAGCATTCACATTTGTAATTAAACCTACCGCGTCTTCTACGATATTTGACTTGATATCGCTTGAAGTAAGCTATGATTATTTAAAAAAATAATTTAAAATAATTGAATTATTGATTGATAGAAGAGAAATCAAAAGAAATATCTGAATCAATTGTTACCCTTGTTCTTTACCGCCTTAACGAATGGCTATTAAAGGAATTGAATCATTAATACATTTGAAAATATGATAACAGTCATGCTTCGATCTAATTCAATTAATTGATCATTCGAATTTCATTATAAAAGAATTGTTTCTGAAGGATAAAGATTAAATTATGATGGATGATAAATTTTACAAAGATCCAAAATTTCTATATCTCGACAATTTTTTTTTAATTCTTTAAAATTCTATTTCATTCCCCTTCATTTCTCCTTTATCATTATCGATAATTATTAATGATTTCACTTGTCTATAAATGTGATTATAAAAGCTTACCATGTTGGCGAGTCAATAGACCTTATCGAAAGAGGAGGAAAAAAAAAATAAAAATGGAATTTAGTATTTATGTCACATGTTTGAGCCTTTTGGGTATTCTTTGATTGGGTCAGATCAAATGGTTCAAAAAAAATCATCATTCACGTGATTCACAAAAAATTATTTTTTTAAATCGATAAAATCGATCGAAAGAATATTTAAAGGTACGAAAAAAAAAAAAAAAAAAAAAAAAAAATTCTGATGCTTTGCTTTGACTCGTTAACGTTAACGGAAAGAAAATCGATGACAATGATGACAAAACGGCGACTAATTTCGAAATGCTGCATCATCATGTCAAATCATAATGAGCGGCCAGATGACATTGCATACATTTTTTTTTATTATTAGTAAAAAAAGAATGAATTTAAAAATAGGGTTAATTTTCTCAATTATCTCGATAAATTTGTCGATAATCAAATATATCAAATATAGAGAATTGTACAACTAACAAATACTAACTTTACCATTCATGTGATCATATGAATTAAAAATGGAAATTTCATTTGGATTCAAAATGTCATTATTGAATTCATCATGAAGTACAATATATTGAATCGTCCAAAATTTTGACTTATAAAGGAAATTTTTTTGCCCATGCTCCATGCTCCTTTGGTTATAAAACGTACTTAACGATCAACATCACGTCTTGTGTATCATAAGTAAAGTTTTTGACGGCTATTTTTTTTTTCTTCTCAACGAAATATCGTGACCTTTATAAAATATTTCCTTGCCTATAGAAAATTTTGAAACGTCTAAAAAGACGTATTATCAACAAATACTTTTAAACACGTATAGGTTTTGTATCAAAAAAGAAGGGAAAGGAAAAAAAAAAAAAAAAAAAAAAAAGGGACATTCTAGGTTTTCTTAATACCATGGAGAAGTTGCTTTTAAACCAGCAGAATAAACCGCGGTTACTGGAAATTATACAACACATCAAAAATGCAAAGAACGTCGTTGTAATCGCAGGAGCTGGAATAAGTGTGTCAGGTGGCATACCTGTAAGTAAATTTAATTCAGCTTACCAAGCTGTTTAGGGGCCTTGGAAAGGAATAACGCGCTTTTTTTAAAGTAAAACTTAAAAATTAAATTTGCCTTCCTTTAATATATGAAAAGTATAAGTTTGAATTACAGATATTATTTTAATTCAATTATGTATTTAGGATTTTCGTTCCCCTGATGGTCTGTTCGCAGAGATAATGAAACAATATCCTGGAGTTTTCTCCTCGGGTCGCGATTTATTTGATGGGTCTAGAATTTTTTCTTCATCAAGATCAATAACGACGTTTTATAAATTTATGGCTTTGTTAAAACAACAAGTTATTAATGCGAGAGTAACGGCCACCCATCGACATTTCGCAAAGCTCAATAATATGAATAAGCTTTTGCGAGTATATTCGCAAAATGTAGATAACTTGGAAGAGCGTGCTGGTCTCCCCGTAAATGATTGCCATAATACACGGTCTTCCGAGCGTATTATCAAATTACATGGTGAAATCGACAATGTATGGTGTAATATATGTCATAAAACATTCCCATTTTCATCCGATGTTATTAATGCATTTAAAGACGGCAGTCCTCCAGAATGTCAATATTGTATGGAACAAGGTAAATGTCTATGTCACTAACTCTAAAGAATTCTTTTTTTCTTTTTTAGTTATAAAGAATAGTTGGTGTTTGTGAATGTTTAACGAATTTGTTTTTTTGTGTAATAGCGGAAAAGGCAAGAATATCTGGTAAAAGAATTCGAAAGACCAGAATTGCAATGCTTCCCAGACCCAATATATTACTATACAATGATTTTGAAAGGACAGTCGGAGAAGAAATTGGTCGGATCGCTTACCACGACCAACGTAAGGCTGACTGTCTATTGATTATGGGAACTTCGCTCAAGGTCTCCGGATGTAAGAGTTTGGTCAAGGATTTTTCTAAAGCGGTTCACAGCAGAGGTGGAAAAGTAATATTCATTAATACAACTGAAGTGACTTCAAATAATTGGAAAGATGTGATAGACGTTCATATTCAAGGGGCGTCTGATGAATGGGCCGAGCTCGTTGAGGCTGAGCTCGAAAAGAAAGAGGCAAAAGGTAAGAGGAGAAAGAGAGTGTGCGAAGAAAATAACGAAGAGCAACCGAAGAGCGTAGGAAGAAAACGACAAAAGCCTGTTGATAAAGAAGATAAAGTTGCAAGGGTCAGACAGGGACAACCAACCCTCCAATTGAAATTAGGGAAACGAAGCAGGACTCAAGGTAAAAGTTCATTTAAGTTTTATTTTCATGAGAATATATCACAGTTGGAATTGTTTTCTTAAAAGAAAAAATTTTTTTTTTTTTAGAAAATAAAATGAAGAGACCCAGAGTCCGTGAAGGGGAAGGTGAAGACAAGGAACTGACGAACTCGAAGGGAAAAAAACGATGTAAACCCGCTGATGATGACGATAAAGGTGTGGGAGTAGGCAAGGTAGGCAAGGGGAACCAACCTCGGCAACTGAAGCTGGGAAGGCGCGGCAGTAAGGCATCGGGTAAGATTTAATTAATCTTTAATATAATGGGCAAAATAAAAAGAAATTCTGATTTTCGGGATTTATTATTATTATTTATTAGAGAACAAACGAAAAGGCCTAGGTGTGGTATTGAAAAACCATTAAACGCATTGTCGGTTTCAGTTACGTTTTGTATTTTTGTAGGGACATTCTTGTGGAGACATAATTTATAATGTCGCTATTATATATAATGTTTGAACAATCAATATTGATAGAGCTAATTTTTATATAATTTTTGAGGAAATCAAAAGTAATAGCATTGTAATATTAATAATATAATGTCTCTTAAGATAAATTGATATAAATTAAGGACATTATATTTATACCAGAACAATTTCATGTTGCATAAATAGAAAGTAGAATAAAATTAATGTGTAAATAGTTTGTTGTGGTGGTTCTGGAAACCGACACACCAAAAGTAGAAAATAGAATGCTATAAATAAAGCTTTTAAAAATTAGAGATTCAAAGAACAATAATAATTTTTTTTATTTATTTATTTCGTGTTTTCATATATGATCATAGGAAATTGTATTTTAAATTTAGATCATCGCAAATGCAACCTGAAAATCCACCGGATTTTATCCGGCTTATAAGAAGAATCCCGATAGGTCGCAAGTATAGCTGCGGGTATGGTAACACTTTAATAACAGACGTCCATTTCTGGTTACTGACTTGGAGCTAGACAATAATATAAATATACCTTGTGATGAACATTCAGCAAATCACAAGAGCAACTGATTGTTGACGCCCTTTCCCATCTACCACTCATTCTCGTTTGACCTCTCCACTTCTTATTGGACTAGAAACCACCAATACCAATACAAGCAGGTAAATTAAAGCTGTTCACTAACTAGGAAACTTCAACTTTACATTTTTCGTTGAACTTTTTGTTCAGTCGGAGCTTACAATAACGTTCTAGCAAAGCTCAATTTGTTTTTAACTTTTTTGAATTTTTTCAAACTTTTGAACTTAATAATATGACAGAACAATTTCATCATCATACTTTCCAAAACTCCTTTTTGTGTACGGACATTTTCTTTTCAAATCGCAGTTTGTTCTGATATATAATGGATATCAAAGATCAAGACCATAATAACGAAAGAGTTTCGGTTGAAGCTCAATCTAATGGTCAGGCACAAGAACCTGACCAGCAACAGCAAGACCAGCAACACAGATATGATATGACAGCGTATACTAGCTTGGCTACTCCGAACCAAACTGTAGTAGTCGATCCGGTAAACTTTAATATTTTATTCCATTAAAACAAATCCCAATAAAATATATTCTTACCAATTTTTCTTTTTGTTTTTTTTCTGTCTTTTTTTTTTGTTTTTACATCTTACTCAGGCTCTTCAATCTGATCATACGAAATCATCTGGTTCTTATGGTGTTAATTATCAACCGTATGGCTTGGTAAATAAATTCATTTCAATTTCTTTATAGATTTTTGATGATAAAATTTAAGGATTCAGAATTATTAATTATTGTTTTTTTGTTCGATATGTTAGATCATGAGTCCAAGCCCTTATGTTCTTGGAACTTCCAGCACCCCCCCTGCAGCAACACCAGGAATGGATGAACAGGAAGAACCTCTTTATGTGAATGCTAAACAGGTATTTTTTTATTACCAAATAATTATGATTTTAATCGTTTCAATTGATTAAAAATTTTATCATCAAATAGTATCACAGAATTTTGAAACGTCGAGCTGCTAGAGCAAAACTTGAGGCTGAAAATAAGATACATAGAGGAAGAAAGGTTTGCTTAAACTTTTACGTAGCTATAAATGAAATCAAAATATTAACTACTTATGATTTATTGGTGTGACAGAAATACCTTCATGAATCTCGTCATAAGCACGCCATGCGACGACCTCGTGGACCAGGTGGTCGCTTTCTTACCGCTGCTGAAATTGCTGAACTAGACCGGAAGAAGGAAGAATCATCTCCTCAACCACAAGTTTCTCAGCAAAATGGTTCTGGATCGGATACCCTGAATCTAATAGTAGAGAATGGCATCAGCAAGAAATCCGCAAATGAAAATAAATGAGTGTCTAAATATATTTTTTTTTTTATAATGAAAAAAAAAGATAACCCATTTTAACTATTTAGACAGATTTCATTCCTTTTTTCTCTTTCTCTCTCTCTCTATATATATTTTTTATTTTTTATTTTATTTTTATTTTTATTCTTTTTTGGAATGGGGTGGGAGTTTCAGACACATTTTTTTTGATCTATTAATACAATTTCATCACACATAGACTTTTTCCTAAATATTAGTGATTTGTTACTTTATAATTTGAAGTTTTTTTTTTTTTTAAAAAAAAAAAAATGTCGTGAACTGATAGTAATTGAATTATTTTCAGTTCTTGTTTTTTATGAATTAATAAATAAGTTGATTTTTTACATCGTTTCGTTATAAAATAATAGATAAATTTTTCTCTATCAAAGTTTTGAAAGATTTAATAACATTACATTTCAAAATTTTTAACAAAGGTGGTCTTAATATTTTTTTGTTTGCTTGATATTTATTACTACTTCGAAATTGATTTATTGATACATTTTAGTATGTTCTATATAAAAAAAAAATTATAAAAGAGTATTTTACATTGATATTGTTTAGCGTTTTTTCTTCCTAGTTAAATATAATCTTTTTTTTTTTTTATACATTTTGCATATTGAACAAAATTTGATTTGAGGATGTATTTAAAATATTATTTGTGTCAAAATCATTTTCGATATTTTTACTACCTTCAACCATTCTGGGATTATACTTAAGATAGAAATTCAATCCCACGGCAAAAAAAAGTGCAAGACAAACCAATGGAGGCGCTATGATATCATCTAATAATAATAATAATAATAATAATACATTATCATCATTATTATTTCTCTCGAATTTTAATGTGAAGAGAATTTTAAAAACTTACCATAAGGGCCTGGATGTCTGTTATTAATCATCGTGAGCCTCTGATTGTATTTTACTAAAGAATATATCAACACAACGATACTAATAATTGCATAAAAAAATCCACTTAAAGTTCCCACTTTGTCTTCAGTGCCACCGGCATTAAACAATGCCAAAGAAAATGAGCCTAGCAGTACACTAAATCTCATCCAGTGGAAAAAGGTTCTTTCATTGGCAAAGAAAACCTTGGGCTCTACACGCACAGGTGTGTTAATCTTATTTGGTATACGAATATTTGGTGGTAAAACAACTAATTCGGGAGCTGAACGTTTTTTTCGCCGAAACATTTGACGTAAAGCTTTTAGTCCAATAGGTCTTTGTTGTTCCTCGTCCTCGTCCTCCTCCTCCTCTTCTCCAAGTAAGGGTGAATTTTCATTACCCATCGTTTCTTCTTCAAGGTTATAATCAACGGCTTTACCTTTGTTTTTCCTGCTTCTATTACTACTATCGCCTACAACCTCGACATTAATGACATTTTTTCCTGACATAGTTTTTTTCGGACGTACTGCTGTATATGCAGAAGAGGTAGATTGTTCAGGATAATCCTCTTCTTGAAATTGACGAGTGTTTGGAGGTTTCAAAATATTTTTATCGATATTTGGTAGCTATATAAATAAAATCAAGTTAAAATCAACACAAACAGGGTAAAAGTACACAGAACTATACTTTAATACATACCCAATATGGTAGAGAAGGTGCATGAGAAGTGAATAATGTAGCAACTCCATGAACATATTTCGAAAATTGAGGGGCTTCTTCGACTAAATGACTGTTTATCAATTCTTTAACCCAAGCTGGTTCTTTTTCCTCTTCGTCTAACCTAAGTTTGACTTCTAATAAAGCATAAGGAAACTTGGCACATTCAGATGATGGTAATTTACCAAATTGATCATTGTCAATATCTGAACGACGCCATTCACCATCTTTACGACGGGGTACACCATCAAAATTATCCTCGCGAATCATATAAAAGTCGGTATCAAGTGAAATTCTAACACGATGATCACCAGGAATTTGGAACGCCATACGATTATAATAAGTACGAAGAATGGATCCCAATTTTTTTTCCTTGATAGTATCTTGGATATCTTTAATCAAGTTTTGAAAATGTTGAACATCATCTTCCGTTTTTGAAGGATCTTCCTTCATCTTCTTGATCATTTTATCCATGGAATAATCTCCTTTTAAGAATGCATCAACATACTTTTGTTTGATTAAAAATCTATCCTTAATTTCATCTTCCCCTTGTTCGCGTATTTTTCTTTCAACAAAAATATCATTATTCATTTTATTACCGTACCATCGTAACCTTATAGTTTGACCACCTGGCTTACGATCAACTTTATCTTGATAAAATTCAAATATTTCATTATCAAAATAAATTGATGTGACCGACGAATCAGTACCAGGTTTATAAATTAAAACAGGAAGGTGACGAAGGATTGTAGTTTTAACTTCCATAATATTATCTTGGTGCACCCAATAATTATAAGATTGACGCAAGACTTTCTCTTGGGATGGCATGACTGTGGAAGGATTCCATGATGACGCTGGTAAAGATGAGAAATTTTGGGTAGAAAGAAGTTCACCAGTAGGTTGATCAGCTCCTAATCCTTGATGAACAGTATGATAGAGCTTAGAAAGCCGAACGATGATTGGTTCATAGGTTTCTTTATAGAATGGACAGTCGTTCAAACGAACGCTAAACATGGGACGCAGAATATAATTTGTACGTCTAGAAATAAAATAAAAGATCAGTAGATTCATAAGTGAAACAATTCAACTTTACAGTAAAAAAAAAAAAAATGTTTTGTTACCTGTCATGTTTCTTTACAATTTTTATAATTCCAGTATAATTTAAACGAGCATATTTGGCTAGCTCATTTAATTCTTCAGTAATATCATTAATTCCTCGTTCAACTTCGGCATATCTATTAGGTACGTTCATAGAAGAGACGTTATTTATACTTGCAACAGCATTTTCACAAGCCTGGACCCGTACTTTAATTTCTTCATATTTGGAGTTTTGAAAAGCATAAATCTAATCGAATAGTATAAAAGGGTAAAATGAAAGGATAATTAAGGTGACAAATATATATATAATAATTCGATTAATACATGTAATAATTACCTTTTCTAGTTCTTTATCTAACCGTTCAACAAAGTCACTTTCATCTTTTTCAGTAATACCACCTTCTTTTTTCTCTCCACGTTTAAGGTGTTTTTTTAAACCGTCATAATCGAGATAAAACTCGTTCCATTCACCGTACAAAGCTTCTCTAAGCTGGCTACCAAATTTCATGTTTTACAATCGATTCTTACGGTCGAATTAAAATTAATTTTTTTAAAAAAAAAACAAAAAAGAGGAAAAGTATTATTTAAAAAATTTCCTTCCGTTAGAGAGAGACTGATCGATGAATTTTTTATGACATATGTAAAAAGAATCCAAACCGAAAAAAAAAAAAAAAACGCCGAATTTTAAATTGGAATTTTAAATTATACAAATATATTAAAACGCCTCATTGATGAGATCGTAAATTGTGAAACTCTGGATTAACTTTAAATTTCACAAATTTTTAATTAGGAGATTGCTTATCTAACCTATCATGGATTTATAGTTTCACTAAATTTTGACAAATTTTAAATTATTGCAATTTAATGTTATTAGTAGTAAATTCTTTTCATTAATTTATTTCGCTTCTCTAGCATTTCTGATTCGCTAAGTTTCACCAACTTTGAGTATTATCTATGACTGTACCAACAATAAATTCAAGTTCGCGACAAGAAAGTAAAATAGTCGGAATCACTGTAACTTTTCTTTGATTTTTTGTAGAGGGACAGTGGCGGTTGGCGTCTCAGTCACGGTATAGGTATACTGGAAAACGTCATACAGAGTAAGGCCTTAAGCACGCATGCCATAGGAAATTCTTGAAGAATGCTTTCAAACATTTGACATTGGAAGTAATGCCAGTAGGTGTACACAACGCAACCTGGACATTAGCATACAGGGTAAGACCTTGAACACGCATGCCCAAGGAAATTCTGAAGACTAGTGCCAAGCGTCTAAACGCAGGAAGCAAATGGCCAGGGATGCACGTGAAAGAGTTTGACTTTCCACTCGATCAAGGTATCGCTAAGCCACATAAATGCTTTACGCGTAGTCGCGTATTAGACATGTAAGAACTTCGTTTTTGATGTTTGAATCACTGAACAAGTACTTTGATCAAACCTTATATAAGTAATGGTCGATTATTAATGCCTTGCATACATAGAATCAAAAGCCGAATTATCTTAAAGATACATCAATAATACCCTCAATTCGCTATTTTATATACTTTAGTTCTTATTAATAAATGAATATTATAGCGATAAAATTTATCTTTTTTCGTTTATTTTAGTTTATTTCTATCCTTAAACAATGATACATAGTTGTAAAACTGTGTAGAAAAAAAGCAAAAGCAAGAATTTCTATCGCTTGCCAACCATCGCCAAACACAACTATTTTAAAATGTTTAGAACAATGTCTAATATTCCCAGCAGAATTGTACTCTAAAATTAAATTATATAATTCACAAACAAACATTTAAAGTACATATGGTTCAGTTCCCGGTACATCGTACGGGAAAAAATCTAATTTTTGCCTTTTAGCATCTGGGATTTGACGATAAAACTCTTCTTCGTTAATAAATGGCCGCTTGCTAAAAACGTCACGGATTTTAGCCTTACCAATACCCTCAAGACAATTTAATAACCTATTTTTATCCCAGAAATTGGGATTAATATTTTTAGTAAAGGCAAACATGGCTCGTGATGAAAAAACGGGGCCAAATTGGAACACTTGATTTTTGTTCTGATTCGTTATATGGTTGTGTAGTAAAAATGATTGTCATGGGTTCATAATTTTCATGAAGATCAAGTGTACCATAAAAGCCGTTATTATTTTTGACTTCTTCATTATCAACATCATCCTCGGTCATCGTTTTTGAAGCGTAGTCCCATTTGCTTTGGTCCATTGTGAAGAAACTGGTATCATCGGTTTCTCTAACAAAGAATATATCTGCAAATTCAGCAGATTTACCATTAAGAACTACGACGTCCCCATTTTTCCAGTCAATTTGTTCATTACGTTTGGTTGTCAGCTTCATATTTGCTGGAAATTGCTCGTTCGCCTCACAAACACGGAGCGATTTCAATTTCACAAAAAATTCAAGTCAGAATCCATCCCACAGGCACCAGGATATAGTTCCCAGAAAGAAAGCTTTTCATATCCCATTCTAATTGCTAGATTCGTACGAAATGCTTCATGATGTGCTACAAACACTTCCCATTCTTGCCAATACATGGAAGAATCATCTTGAAAGACCTTCTTCGTAAGATCCGAATCAACAATTCGCAAGATATCGTTATAGATGCTGATAAAAAAGAATGGCATTTTGATCAAGTACAAATTACAGTTTTCGGCGCGGGTGAGAACAATATGTCTGTCACGTTCCAGACTTCTGATCATGAGATCCGGCTTTTTATCATCTAGACAAGTATCAAGGGTAACATGAATCCCTTCAATACAATAATACATAAGTTTAACGACAATTTCATAATTATCTTTATCCGTAATAAAATGTTCTATTTTATACTGTTCATTAAGATACCATTTAACTTTTTCCAAAATATAGTTATAGTCATGTTTAGTAAGTTCCTCAAAAAACACGTCCATCTTTACCATATTCCCCAAAGATGATGATAAAGAGTCGCTGAAGTGCACGAGGCAATCCTCCAGTGTCCATTAGAAGTTGAAGTATTGGATAACAGCTCTTCCACTCATACGCGCGATTTTGAACTTTAGCTTTAAACTTCCTTGCAAAATGATCCATGATACGAATCATAGATGCAATGTTCAATAATGGACAATTAACAAACTCAAATGAGACATTTGAAGGTTCTGTTTGTTCAACGACAGCATGTGGCGCTGTTCCTGAAAGGAACGGCTGGACAAAAATAGTTAAGGAAGGGCCAATCATGTAATTCGAAAGATAGTGGATCGTCTTATAGAAGACATTTTTTGGCGGATTTGTTACATCTTGCTTATCCCAGGAATCAATTGTCTGAAATTCATCAATATGAATATATAGAAAGAGTTGTTTTTCATTAGAGATCTTCAAGAATTCATGACAATAAATTATGACAGTATCAACGTGAAAAAGTTTAATAATTTTGTCCCCAAAACCTATAACTTTAAGAAGGAATGCTCGAAAGTTTATTACATATTTTTTTTCAATAAAAAACGCGTATGCAATGCGCAAGCCAATAATCACTCTTGCATCTAGTTTGTAATCATAGTCGTCAAGGCTGTAGCCATTTCCGAAATCTATAAAGATATATTCGAAATGTATATTAGTCCATCTTTGAAAAACTCTCATTTTTGTGATCTCATCAGACAAATCGCGATAAAGGTCTTGGAAATACTGTGGCAAATTTTCTTTGACGCAATTAAAAAGTTCCCAGCCAAACCGAGTTTTGCCTATTCCCAAAATTTCAGATACAGGTGAGCGATTGATACAGATCATTTAAAAAAGTGCAAGGAAACAAAACCTATCCCGGGGCTCCTCCACTGACGAGGCACCAGTAATTTGATTTGCCTTCCAGGCCCACCATATTACTATATATTGTTTTTCATTGTACTATTGAAGTCACGCTGTTGTAATGGCATGTCTAATTCGTTAGACGGTTTAGGATCACGCTCTATCAAATCTTTTGTAATATTATCAATAATGTCTCTGACTGAAGGAGTGGTAATATTTACATTAAAATTGGATATTTGTATTAATTTACATAATAACAATTGTGTGTGCACTTACGGGTTTTTGGAGGTGATCCTTTAAAAAAATCATGACAGATAAATGAGATATAATCAATATAATCTATTTCCTTGTTCGAGAGGTAAAAAATTGGGAGACACTTACCAGTTGTGACGTACGATGGGGTTGTACGATGATGTTTATGATAAGTTTAGTGGGATTTTCTTCCGAAAGATGTTCTGGTTCGTTAAAATATGTACCAGCTTTTCCAAATGGGTCTAACTCTCCGCCTCCAAGCTCTTTTTCAACATCACTAGCACGTATTTTAATTTCCAATTTCATATTGTTGGTAGGTATTGTCACCTTCCATAGAACTAGGTCTTTTGCATTAATATTATCGCTAATGAAATCGTTTTTTACTTCGTCCCAAATGACTTTCTTTAGGATGGGAATTTCCATGTCTTTACTGATATAGCATCACCAAGAACGAGGCAGTATAACATTATGTCGGTATATCTGAAAAGAAAAAAAGAATGTTTTTTGCTAAGAAAGAGGATGTTGCACTCGAGACGCGTTTTATATAAATTAAAATTCACATTTTGATTTTGAATTTTATGATTTGAAAATTAACGCTCATTTAGAATTGAATTTATCAGTATCAGTAGAACCAAAATCAAAATAAATTAATGAATATATTAGAGTTTTTTCAAATGTAAAATTCTATCGATCGCAACTGAAAACTTACAGTATTGCTTAATAAATGGTATACAAATAGAGATGTTAACGGTTCGACCAGTTCGGTTTCGGTCCGATTTTTATCGGTTTAGGGTAAAATCGAACTGGATCGGTTTGTAGACCGATTTGAAACTGGAGTCTAGACCGAAATTTAGACCGGAGTTTAT